>RJWM01011819.1:0-58575 GCA_004363535.1 Dasyprocta punctata | reverse complement strand
TGTAAGGTGAATGAGACTCAAGAGTGGAAATCTGCCAAAAGGAGGTATGCTGTGAGGTTATTTCTTAGGTTGAGGTCTTCTAGTATCTTCACAACAGCAAGTTAGGATGGGCATGAGGTCTGCCAGTGTCTTATCAATAAGGATGGGCAAGGTGGGATGGGCTTATATATATATATATATATATATATATATATATATATATATAAAACATGCGTGATATTTTGTTAATGACATTGGCTAAAATATATGATTGAAAGGGTGGCTCATGTATCTATTCACTTGAAAATTTGTCATAGCAAGAAAATCTGTAGTAAAACATTATCTATCTATATAAAATGCAGGGCATATATACAGCATTTATTTCTAGATAAAGTGAATTCTTTCTCTAAAATAGATGAATCCACTCCCTTGGTGGCATATGGACCCAAGGGTTCTGGTGGTAGGCAGAAATAAGAGGACTTTGTTTATGAGAGTATTTTGCCAAAATGGAAAGATAGAACCATAAACAAGAAAATTAGTATGATCAGACCAAGTAGTCACAGAACTATGTATAAAATCAAGGTGTCAACCAGTTCAGGAGTCACCTGCAAAGGAGCACTTGAGTCTTGGTGAGTCTGTGTGTGATAACTGGCATGTCATCCTGGGACAGGGTCACTTCCTTTAAGGGGTCTTTTTGGGCAGTATTCAGAGGTGTGAGCAATGTGTTTATTTATTTATTTATTTATTTATTTATTTATTTTTATGATGGCATCCAGGCAGATTCAGTGCTAGTGTGTTACATAGTAAACTTAATATGGATATTACCTACAGGAAACAAATCTACAAGATTATTTAAACACTCATTTAAATTGGCTATGCTTTAAGTAGTGACTTACCCTGTGTTCTGCTCTGAATTGGTATTTGGGGCCATAAAAATTCCTCAAACAAATGCCGACTGAAAGATTTTTATGGTAGAGGAGGAAGATTTATCTCTAGTATTTATCTCCAGTATTTTTCTTAATTATAAACATGAAATGTGTCTAGGATATATTTCCAAGCTGTTCAACAGCCAAATGGGGCAATGAATTTGTGAACTGCAAGAGTAAATAAAAGAAATGTGATCTGCATACACATGTCCCCAGTATATGGGTCACACTGAGCTACCCATAGCGAGCAGACAGGGGCAGACAGTGAAGTACGGGTGTGCCACTGAAGCACGGAGTAGTAGGGAAGAGTGGGTGAGTTATAGACATCCAAGGAAAGAGTACCCTGGAGTGCCATTTCTGAGAATAACAAGAAAAAAGTTTTATTTCAATAGTGATTAAAACATAAACAGTACAGAGCACCTCTCACCTTTTTTTCATGAGAAAGCTTCAGTTAGAAATTTTATAAAATTTGACTTGCAGAAACAGGAGATAAAACAGAAGGGCTCTGCCAGGCTGCTGTGTTTCTCTGTTGCTCTGTATGTGGTGATAACTGACAGGATAATGTCTGACATGTGCTAACTCCCTTGTATTTCTTCTGTACTGCACTAACTTGTGGTTCCTTCTTACAAAATAACTGCATGATCATTTATTCATTCAGTAAGCATATATTGCATGCCTTTTATATGCTGCATGCTGTGCAGAGTTGAAGGTAGAGATATAATGAAGATACAGACCCTGTTCTCCAGGAGTTCATGTCCAGGAAGCTGGTCTACAGTAGTCTTTAGAAAGGCTACTGCTTGATGTTGCCTATTTCAGTTAAAAATAGAAAATATGCTATTGCTTCTCTCTCTTTTCTTTCTCCTGTCTCCCTATGATGCCAAACTTCCAATCAGCAAATAGTTATATGTTTCCAAGCTTCTATCAGAGACTATATCTATTTTTATTCTGGCCAAGGCAACCTCCCTACTTGCTTCCTCTCTTTTACTTCCCTTTTCCTCCTAATTGCTAGCTTCTAAAAACAAAATGATTTTCTTTTCTGAAGCAAATAGACCACTGATGTCAAAGTCACTTTTTTGTTCCTATCCTTCAAACACTTTTTAACATAAGAAACATTTTTTTTTTTTTTACAAACCGAGACTTTGTAAATACTTTCTTCGCTAAATGTGTAGAGCTGGGTACTTGATCTTCCGAACGGATGCGTGAGTTTGCGTACTTTATTTGATGAATGCAAAGGGGTCCTATTCCCTGAAACGGATTATACTTAGAACATATGTGAAGCTTTTATTATGACTACCTTCATGTAAAAAAGCCTGAGTTGGCAGAAAGGAAACTCATATTCTTGGGAACTTGGTGACTTCCTCAAAGTCTGCTGTGTGAAACCTCAGAAGGAAAGCATATTCCATAATCCACCCATCCTTCCACAGAAGAAAACAAGGCAGATGTGTAGCTACTTCCCTAAAGCAGTAAACATCTGTTCACTCAGTCTTAGCTACATAATTTGCAATTGGCAAGACATCACCAACTCTCTGAGGAGATTTCAACTGATAGTCTCTGAACTGTATGTTTTCTTTTGTGGTTGGAACCTGCTTAATACAAAAGCATCCTTTGGTTTTCTGATATCTCTTAGGGAAAACAATTTCTGAAAGCCCAACTGAGAATTTATTTACAAACCAGAGGTGTGCGGTATTGTCTTTCTTTTGGGTCTGCACAGTTATGAATTTTTCATTTGCTCTGCTTAGTTGCAATGACCTACGGCAAACTCCTGTTCTTTGAACACCCGGCCCTCGAGAAGGTATGGAATGCCTACACACATCCATTTTAGAACTTAGTTTCTCTGCATCCAAAGGACATCCTATTAATGAAAATATAAGCCATTTCCAGTGTATGTCTATGATTATGTTTAATGACTAATTGTACCTGAAAATTTCAGTTGAACCAACTGAAAAAAAAAACTTCTAAAACTTTCTTATGAATTAGGAATTTATAAACTGATTTTCTTTTAGTATTCCTTTCTATCACGTTTTCTTCTTTTGATGGTGTGACCCTTGTGTTATCCAGTAATCTAGAGCTGATAGAAAGTATTTCAACAACTAATATTCCTGTTTTTGTTTTATTCTCCAAAAATGAGTGCTGTATGGGTTCATTTTAAATACAGTTGGAAATGTGAAAATATTAAATATTCTAATTTTACATGTGTTCATATTCTGCAATATTAAGTACAACCCACCCCCTTAAAATTTGATTTATGGAGAGAAATATTTTAAAATATATTTTGTCATAACACTGTAACATCAAAACTTTTCTAAAATATGTAAATATTTAAATCTCAATCAATGCATAGTAAAATTAAAGGTTATAGAAAGTTGCTTGGCAAGCAAAATAGCAGAATGAAAAAGAAGTATACTTAGGCAAAAATTTCAGTAGAACGTATACTTGAAAATTATAAAAGGACAAAAAATATCAGACCCACACTAACATTTTTATTTTATTGCAAGTATAAATTGAGTCTATTCATCTATTTTAATACAGTCCTTAAGTAGCAGGACACTCATTTTTATGATAAATTCAAAGAAGTAGTACTTAAAAGTTTTTCACCTTATGGAGTACCTGTCCTAACGGAGTGTTCAAAATATTTATTCTTAGCCAAAGCTCTCCCGAAAACAGAGGTTGAGTCAAAACTTTCCTTGGTAATGCCTTACTGGGAAGTGTAAACTCAAGGTGTCAATAGTGACAAATGAAAAGAGAGACAGAGAAGGAGGAATGCTAAATATGAGGTGGCTTATTACCAAACTTAATATAACCTCATGAGAAATGCAGCCAGTGGCTTGATGCTGTGAATGAAGAAAGTTGTAGGGTATCACATTTTGGAACATTTTATCTGGGGAGAAGGGAAAAAAATCTGTCAGCTTTCTCATCATCCTCTCTTAAAGTTGTTCATTTTGTCACCTGACCCATTTAGACAACTCCTATGGGAATAATAACCTGCTTTCTATGACATTTCACTTGTGTCAGTTAGCTTTATCAATGCTGAGAAAGAATAATTGACACTCAAAATTTAAAGGAGAATAGGTTTTCTTTGGCTCAAGGCTTCAAATCATGTTTGGCTGACTCCAAGACAGAAACATCATGGTAGGATGACATGGTGGAACAACACTGCTCACTTCAAAGCAACTGTAAAGAGAACACAAAGCAAGAGTATCAGTGAATTCCTTAGGCTTCAGACATCTTCCAAAGGCATGCCCGCAGTGACCTATGTTCTTTAACATAATCCTACCTCTACTGATGTGTATAGTACTGTAGGATCCAATCACTTCCCCAGGAGTCTCTTAATTCACTCAAATTGATGATTAAGTTTAACTGGCACAGCATTTTATCCGAGTATATATGAATGAGAGAAGATAGAATCTTGGTTTTGGGTCTGGAGCTACAGCCTCAGTGATCCTAATGGAAATGACATAGTCCAGACCTAATCTTGGGAATGGCAGAGACACTGAGTGGTGCCAGAAGGTAGGGCAATAATGAGGCTCTCTAAGCAGCTGAGTGAACAGAAGTCAGGTAAGGCCATGCAAATCTGGAAAGACCCACAAATTGGGTCTTCTACCATCCTCCCCTTGTGCAATATACTTGCATCTTCTTATGGTACTGTAACGTGAGACCTTCAATTTTTGTAAGAACAATGTACTTTCATTCTATCCTCAAAAGAGGAATTGCAAATGCAGTCAATTACAGACTCATTTTAAAATGGTAGCCAACTACAATCTCTGAAAAATCACAATTTCTAACTCAAACTAAAATCATGCCCTCTGCTCTTTCTAGTCCTATTGTTGTAAATGATATTTGACATCTTTCTCAAAGATTTATTTTTTACCTTGAGGAGCCATGGTCCACAAGAGGCCAGAGTTGTTAAGTTTCTTCTACTGTTTTGGAATTGGGGTTGCTTTTACCTAGGGTAGTTACCTCAGGGCATGAAGTAGAAAACAAGTCCCAGTGAACTCCTCAGGCTTCAGACACATTCCCCGCTGTCTCATCGTGTTGTAAACTGAGTTTGCTGTTGTAAATAGGGTTTTAAAAACTCCCTCCAGTGCTGTAACTTCTTATTTCTGACTGCTTGTCAACTGACATGAGGCAATCAAGTGCGCAGGTGTTTGTCACAGCCTCTGTTGTAGTTTCGGTCTAGATGTCCCTCAAGAGTCTCAAGTGTTCAGAAGTGGGGCTCTGGTGATTGGATTTTGGGGGTGCTAAAGCAGACTTGCGGTTGGAAGTGGGGTTTAGTTAGAGGTGGGTCACTGAGGGTGTGTGATCTGGAGGATCGTATATCCGTCCCCAGGTCTTTCCTCTCTGCCTTTCCTGGTTGCCAAAAAGTAAGCAAGTTTCCACCACCAGGCCCTTTCACCAAGCCATCTTTGCACTGAAGCTATTCGACCACATACTGAAAATCTGAGACAAAATAAACCTTTTATTCTTTAAATTATGTGTACTGAGTGTTTCGTCCCAGTGAAGAGAAAGTGACTAAGACAAATTTTGGTACCAGAAGTGAGGTCATTTCTGTGACTGTTACCTGCCCCAGTGGTTTCGAAGCCTTGGGAACTGGCTTTCAAGAGGAGTTTTAAAAGGTTTAGAGAAGCTGTCTAGAAAAGCAATAGAAAGATGTAAGCCAAACTTGATAGGTGATACTCACTTTTATCAATAAAGGCATATATTGCAGTGTTATCCAATATAATGTTAAAAATGAATCATGGCATGGTCTGAAGTGGTTATGAGATGTTAGCACTTCAAATAAGTCCAGAAGTGACTGGAGGATCACATGCCTCTTGGTTCCAGTTAAGCAAGTATGTAGAAATTGGGGATACTGTAGTTTTAGCTGCACTGGGTACCAGGAATACCAGCCACAACCTGTTCATTCTGAAGTGGGAGTGAGACACTGATAGTGCTTGTCATTTAGGTGATGATGGTAAAAGCTGGATCTCTACCTTTGAACATGTGGAAGAGGGTGTAGGAAGAAAGTAAGGTTAAACACACCTGGAGTGAAACCTAAGTTGGTTTTGGTGCAAATTCTAAAAATATTTCATTAATCATAATCCTATGTAACTGTGTGAAGTGGGTAGAAATCAATCAGATACAGATCCTTAGTTGCGGATTCCTCCGCAAAAGCAGTACACACTTTAGACTGACTGCGAGTTACAGAGCCAAGCTCTTCCACTTCTCCTTGTGATCATTCCCTGTGAATGGTGATACAACTTAGTGATACAGTGGGAACCACATAAATTTAGTCCAAAGTCTACCACCAGTTATCCATGGTTTTAGCTTTGTGTCACTATAACAAAACATCTGACATAGGCTCCTGAAGTAAAGAGGTTTATTTTTGCTCAAGTTCTGGAGATCCAAGTCCAAAGCTGGGCAGCCCTAAAAGTTTAAATCTCTGGTGAGGACCGCACATCATGATAGTAGTCATTTCTGAGCAAGTGCTCATAGGAAGCTGAGAGGGATGATGACACCAGGGCCCCATAATCCCCTTGGTAAGCGTGTTCTCCAGTGATCTAGGAACTTCCCACAGCCACAATTCTACACAGTGGGAACAAGCTTTTCCATATGGATCTCTGAGGGATGCTTACGCATATCATAGCATTTGTAACTGTATGCATCTCTTTTCTGGCAACAGTGTCCTTACCTATTATGACGGGCTGCTGTCATATTTTTTCAGTTCCAAATCTTAAGGAGTTATCACCAAAGCCATATTTTATTAGTAGGATATGCTCTTTTTAGTCTCATTACTACCTTGAAATTGTTGCCTACATTCTGAAGGAACTGATACAAGCTGAAGAAGGAAATTTGTGGTGCAGTGCACATGGGATGCACCAGGAGAAACATGGGAACATGTTAAGGATAGACAAGTAAAAAGTTTTTAAAAATAGATCTTCTAGAATTAATATTAAATAAACATTATGCTACATGATGCATATAAATATAGCTATATAGAAAGAATATTTTAAAGAAGCAAGAATCCAAGTTCAAGACTCTCTTTTCAATAGCACTCATCTTCACTCTCTTCAACTGTGTGGAGGCATGTATTCTGGAACCACTTTCTCACAGGTTTCATTGTGGGAGTTGCCTGCAGTGGCTTCTCTTCCACTGTTGGGAAGCTGAGTACTTTGGTCTCGAATCACTGCAGCTTTTCAGTACTGCCTCATAATGAAGGAAGTTGCCACTTCAATCCCCAGATTCTGCCCTTTGAAGTAGCCATTGAGGGGACAGCACAGGTTTGGTTCACTGCTCATTACACAGTTACATGGAGTGGAGTCTTCAAATTACTTTTTGGCCCCTCATTATCATTTAATAATTCCTACTTCCAACTTCAGTCAGGTTAGAAAGATGAACAAAAAGTTTGCAAGAACACTCATCCAGTTTCATCCTTTCCTTCGGACCCCTTGGATTAATCTTCCAAAATAGCACATTGGAGTAATAATAAAATAACTGGCCTAATGTTGTTATAGATATTTTTTCATATTTTGGCTTCTAGATTTCCTTTATTTTTTTTAGTGAGATAGGTCCTTTCATGTTGAATCACATCATTGCTCCTGCTAAATTTTAAAAGTTTAGTTAACTATTTTGTATTCATTATCACAAATCTTAGCAATTATTTTTATCTATTTCTTAAAATTCTGCACTGAATTTTTAAGACAGACTTATAAAGTTTGTTCTTATTCTTCTTTCATTGAAGCTTATTTTAATTTATGGGTACAAATTCCTCTGAATAATATCTACCTATTTTTTCTGAAATTTCTCTGTACCTAACAGTTCTTTGAGCCTTTATTATGAACCATGGTGTGCAGACTGCATTCCCCTCAAGGAAGGACTTGTAATTCTGACTGTTGAGAGGAAGTCAGCTCCTGGAAAGTTCAACTTTTAAAGTTCAGAATATTTTCTTTTAAATGTACTTACACTCAATGGTATTTCTTAAAGTCTCCTGACTGCATTTTCTTTGAGATTTTATAAATTTGTTTGAAATTCATTTCCAGCATTCCAGTACTGGCACACTGCCTACTACTAGCTGCTATTCATTAAGCACTTATTATGTGCTAGAAGCTGTTCAAAGTGTTTCACATGTGTCAATCAATTTAATCTCCTTAACCACAGTACTAGGTGGTATTATCAGTACCTCTAGTTTTGTGGATGAGGGAAGCAGGGCTTAGATATATTAGGAAACTTGCTCCAGGTCACAGGGTCATAGAGTGAGGCTGGAAATCAAAGTCAGAATGTCTAATTCTAAGTACACATTCTTAACCGTTTCATAGTCTCGTCTCCTCCTACAGGGAATGGAATTATATTTAAACAAAAGGTGTTTTTTGTTAAAACAGATGGTGAGAATTGTATCCTATTTTGGTTTATCAATGATTTTGATTTACTTCATTAAAATGAAAAATAAGAACTAATTAAATCAGACACAGCTGCAAGACTGTTTAATTATATTATATCTACTATATTTAGAAGAGATAGGTTCTAGAGAAAATGTTCAAAATTTAACTTTTATCTGTAAATACATGCACTGCCGTCATTTGTTTGTTTTAAAGAACTATATGTACAAAAATTTCATTGATCTCTGACTGGCTCCATAAAAATCTATGTAGGAAAATCAATCTTCTTAAAACAAATAAAAAGAAGACAATAAAGAGTTTTAAGTAACTTATACTTTAAAATACGCAGTTAAAATCCTGAAATGGCTTTTTGTTTTTAAAAAGGTTTGATGCTTTGTTTTCATGGTTAAGTGAATGACTAAGCTTTGAAGATTTATTTTCATCTGAAATTCTATTTCAATATTTTTAAAGGAATGTTTGCAGTAGAAGACATCCTGATAGCTTTGTCCCTATGTGTCCTTTTAAAATTAGTTTCAAATAGCAGATGGTTAGATTCAGACAACATAGGACTTAGTTCATTCTTTGTCATTACTCATAGATTGAAATTTAGCAAACCTGAATTCAGGAGAGGAAGGAAGATAATCGGTTTATAGTAAGTTTTATTTCACATTCCCTCCTCCATATGAGTAGGCATGGCCATGCCTTTATATGGTACAATTCATTTTACATTCATTGCAAGCATATGTAATATTTTCTATATGATCATTGGTCTTCCTGAAACTCTTGCATACTTTCCAAGCTGTTTTACCCTCAGAAGAACTTGTTTTAAAAACTAAGTTTTAAAAATTAAAATGAAACAAGGGAGTAAAATATTTAAAGTTTATTCCATTTCTCAGTTGTCTTTTTTTTCTAAAACTATGTAAAGAGGTTTTCTTATTTGCTTAGGATTTTGAAGAGGAAAAAATGGGTAGGGTTACCTTCTTTCAATATTATTATGATTTGCAACATGCTGTAAGATCTACTTCCATGGAGCCCTTTTAGAAACAGATAGAAAAAAACAAAATAAATATATCACTATTTAATGATATCTGTGGTATCTTGCTTTTCTGGATCCTTTTTCATATTAAGAAACAGAGATGACACATTCATTCTTGACTCATTGCTTCTCACATATGGAAACAAAAGAAAGTAGAACAAACAAAAATGTAAGAATAAATTCCATGATATGGTCAGCATTTTTTTTTTACAGTTTTTGAATTTGTTATAGCATTGCCCTTTGGACTGTTGTACAATTATCAGGGCTGCTTTTATACATTTCTTGATTTTTTAAAAATATTACAACCTCTAAAAATGAGGAGCTATATGGTTGCCTCCCTGATTTTTAATAGAATATTTTCATTAGCATAAATATTTTTAAATGTTGATAAATTTGAGACATAGCACTTTTTTAAACTGATGGATACAATGAAAGTTTGGCTCAAGGCATTCTCGTCAATTTTAAACACTGTTTGTGGAGGCTTTTCCTATCTCTCCTGTTTTCCAGAATCTTATTAAAGTTACATAAAATGGACATCAAGAAGAGAATAAAGTTGCAATTGAACTATAAGAAAAGAAAGAGCAGCACCAATAGATCAGGAATATCGAGGACCTTGTGGAGGATGTAAAACAAACAGGTTTGCATTGATGGATTATCATTAGAGAAACCATCAATGAAAACAAAAGCTTTGAATAGTTTATCTCAAGTGAGTCCTGGGAAATTCCAATATAGGATTAATAAATACGAAATGAGAAACTGCGCCACAGGTGACTAGAGTAATTAAGAATTTCGTCCTGTGTAGCTATATTTCCTACTTACTGTATTCCATTTAATAAGAAATCTCTTGATGACCTACTATGTGCTAGAAACTTAGATTTAGTTTTGGAATATGTTAAATTTGAAGTATTTTCAGAATGTCTAGTAGGAGTCTCTAGATAGTCTCTTCAAATATTGTTCTTCCTGGTTTTTGCATCTCATTATGTAGCTTAATCATTCCCTCGAGATCCCACAATCATTTTACTGTTTCTTTCATGGTCTGTATCCACTCAGTTCATTCTTCAAAATCTATGTAGGTTTGATCATTGGCCATATCTACCTTTACCACCTGACTGAATCCTTGGAATGGCCTCCTAAGTTGTATTTCTGTTTTAATAACTATTTTACAGACAACAGCCAGAGAAATCTTTTAAAAATATACATTAGAGCCTTTTAATCAGCAACTCAATTGGTAAACTATAATACCAACCAGAACCTACCAAGTCACACAGGAAAAATGAAATAGGATAAAATCCATTAAAGGAAAGAAATCAGAAAAAAGAGAATTTAAAAGACTTACACACATGGATGTTTTACTTTTTAAAAGGGTACATTAATGATTATTTCACTTTAGGTCCATATATACCATTAGTATATATAGCAGGAATAATAGATAATGATTCGTAATGATGAATCAAGAATTTGAGACTTCACTATATTATTTAAAGTTATAAGGAAAGCTATTAGAATTACACATAATAATACAGTAAATCAAAAAATGATAAAGTGGCTGGGGTGGTAAAATACAGCATATGAGTATTCCTCTGTCATAAGAGGTATTGCAAGTCATTATCAAAATTGATAAACTATGTAAAAAGTACAATTATATTATTTGCAGTTGTAATAGCAGTGCCTAAAGATAAAAAAAAAAATCAGCTGAGCATGGTGGCACATGCCTGTAACCCCAGCACTGGGAAGGCTGAGGCAGGAGGTTCGTTGCAAGTGTGAGACCAGCCTGGGCTACAAAGTGAGCTCAAGGCCAGCCTGAACTGCATAGTGAGACCCTGTCTCAAAAAGACAAAAATAAAATAAAAATAAAAATAAAAGAATCACGTATTTTTAACTAGAACCAGAGCTCAGAGAGAGGATAAAATAAATATTACTTACATTCTTTTGTATGGTTTTTCTCTTTTCTGTCATATATGAAATCATTTTATAGGGTAAAAACTGGTCTGAAGTTACTTAGGTGAAAAATGAATTTGTTTATCGTACTATATTTACATAGTGAATGATAGCTTTTTTTTTTTTCTTTTTTTTTCCCAAAGCCAGCTTGTGCAGTGGCAGAAGCTGCAGGTGTAGTACTCTCTTGACTCCATGTGGATCTCTGGGGGCAAGAATACACTTTCAGAACTGCACTGACTTGAGGTAAGGGTGTTGGGTATACATCCCCTGACATGACAGCCTCTGTGTATACACTGTCCTTGAGGAGGATTTTAAACTCAGGGAAAACAACTCTGTTTAGTTGAGTGCAGTTGCTGTATGGGGACCCAGTTGTAAACACTGTTGATGAACATTTCTAACAACTGGCAGAATGAGTTCCTCAGTCCTAATGGGGGAACCTGAATGAGTTACCACAGCATCCAATACAGTAACCTCTGAGTGGGGTTCCCTATAGCTCTCTAGTTGTCCCTAATATCTCTCTCCTTCTGGTGGCTGCCTAAATTTTCATGGAGGGTGGAATCCCGTCCAAAGGGCTCTCAAAGCAAGGTGTGGAACTTGTGCAAAAACAATATGCAGGCCTGCATGGTAAGCAACAGTCATGCACAGTAAAAGCATACAATTTTTATGCTTAAAAATTCTAACATGTTAATTCTTGATGTGAATAGTGATCATGTGATTCTCCTTCAACGCCCAGTTTAACTACACAAATATTCAAATTATAAACATACCAAATAAGTATTCTTTCTGGTCAGACAATTCTTAAGTTACTGGTAAAATGTTGAAAAGGTATTATACCCAGGTCTTTGTTTTGATTAATGGATATATCTACAGTGGTAAATCTTATGAAGCTATGAAACCAATACAAATATTAGCTACTTTCCTATCACTGGGACAAAATACTGGACACCTTCAGTTTATTTTTTATTTATTTATTTTTTTAAGAACAGAAATATTTATTGAGAGAAAGAAAGCTTCTGTCTGAAAGAGAGACAGAAGTGATCCCGAGTGGGTTGCCAAACACTGTGTCTTTTCTAGTGACTTTCATAGAGTAAAACCATGATGGGGAAAACTGGGAACTCACAAGGCAGACAGGCTTGAGGTGGGACAGAACTGTCATCAACCAATAAGATTAATTGTTTAGGTAAAATTGACCAAATCAGGGACAAATGGGGAAGCGAGTCACGTAGTAAGCGAGCATTCTTATGGATCAGTGACTTTCTGTAGGGGGTTGGGATGGTAATTCCTGGCTTCTCAAGATGATCCATACCTAATCCCTAATGCTTATACTTAGGGTGTGGTTGCATTTGTTTTGCCTTCTGTCTTGAGATCTGGCCCACAGCAAGAGGTGTGTGTCCCTTTCAAGGTCACAAGACATCTGGTCGTCTGTACAGGTTCTTTTGAGGGCCTAGGCCTGTCTGACTGCCTATAATATTTTTCACTAACTCAGTTGCCTGTAACATTCCCCCCTCTGAAGAAGTAACCTGAACTGCTGTGAGGGATAATGGGCGATGACCAATCCGGCTTCTTCAGGCTGAAAGGGGTCGTAGTTGTTGGATGGCAGTCAGGGATACTCAGCAGAATTTCTAACTGATGGCTCTCAGTAGATACCAGGCACATTAATCTTGGTAAGTATACAGCTTTAAGCCTGAAGGAGACAAAACCAAAAGAAACAAATATGTAAGGACCAAAAAATAGAATCAACAGGATTATTATGAGTACAGTTAACAAAGATTTCCACCAAAAGGAGCTAGTAATGGCTTCACCTAAGGAGGAAAAGGATAAAGTCCAGGAAATTTTACAATCTGACATGTCATTGATTTGCTATCTAATATCTTGAACAGCTATTAGGATGTTAGCTGAAGGTTCAGGAATATACATATAGTACTCAATTTTACAATTGCACAAGTACCTCCTTTCATTGGAGGTGAATAGTAAAGGGGTGAATAGTAACATTGCTTATCTGAAGACTTAGTTTTTTTCTTGACTAGGAATCTTAAGTCTTCTATGGGTTCACAGGAGTATGTAGATGGCTGTTCATCTTCAGTTACAATCTCTGGTTTCCAAGGCTTGAGTCTGGTGTGATGTATCCAAGAGTCCAGGCCTGTTACCTTGACAGCAGAAGGAGTCGACAAGATCACAGTGTAATAAGGTCCTTCCCAAATTGGTTCTAGGGAAGGAGATGATGAGGAAGGGGATTTTACCAACACTAAATCTCCAGGGTGGAATATGGGATTTCCCTTTTCTTTAGGCTGAGATTCTGTTAACTCTTAAAGAGTTTGTTGGAATTTAGCCAATGAGGTGACATCTCTTAGTAAGGCATCTGTTTCCTTATCGAAAAGAAAGTCGTTAGTGAGAAAAGGGCATCCATAAAGCATTTCAAATGGACCGAGGCCTAGAATTTGAGGTGTATTTCTTATTTTGATAAGAGCTAAAGGTAGTAAGTGAGGCCACTGAAGGTGGGTTTCCTGAGCCATTTTACGAAGATGTCTTTTTAGGGTCTCGTTTACTTTTCCTACCTTTCCTGAGGATTGGGGCCTCCATGCACAGTGAAGGTGATAGAGAATGCCCAATGCCTGAGAGACATTTTGCATGACTGTTGCTTTAAAAGAAGGTCCATTATCCCTTTGTAAGCTCTTAGGAAGTCCTTGTAGAACAGAAGAAGCACAAGAGGTGGTAAAAGTTTTGGTCTGAGAAATCATCCCTTCAGTTTATTGTAACTTATAATTTCCAGAGAATTCAGTCCATGATTGGTTCATTTTAAGACATAAACATCATTGCGAAAAAGCCTACAAGAGGAAAGCTGCTCAACCCATGGAAGCCAAGAAGCAAGCAGTGCACAGGAGGAGTTGGAGACAAGAACACAACCTATCAAATCATGTCCCCAGTGACCCAGCTCTAATCAGGCACCATCTCCTAATAGCACATTCAGCTATGAACTTATCAGTAGATTAATTCACTGATGAGGATAGTGCCCCCATGATGCAATTGCCTCCTCGGAGCCCCACCTCTGGACATAGGACTTTCAGGGGATATTTTTGATTTAAATTATAGCAGCACAAGTGTTTTACATAAGAAAAAACTTTTCTCATTGAAATTATCCCTTAGAAAAGATACAGTGATTTATATTTGACACATTTTCAAATCTCTTATATTAGAGAATGTTCTTTCAATTATTGTTTGAGCTAAGAAATACTATTTGGAGATGACATCTTGTAGCAATTTCAGTCAATGTCATTTATACTTACTTGTAAATATCATTGGATATATTTAATGAAAAGATTTCACAGAAGTTGAAGTAGGTGTGGTTATTTATTTCTGTGCTTATGCTTTCACTAATAGAAGTATAGAAGTGTTTATACATTTAAAAATACACATTAAAAAAGCCATGAGATAAGTAATTATGTTATGAAAAGTAAAAGTAAATACCATAGTAGTTTTTGAACTTCAGCATGCATTAAAAGCATCCAGAGAGCTTGTTAAAATTCTAATTACTTTGCCTTACTCTTAAAATTTCTGATTCACAGTTCACATGTGAGACCTGGAATTTTTGAATTTTTAACAAGTTTTCAGATGATGTTGTTTCTTTTTTCCCAGCCTTTGATGATCACTGGTCTAGTGGATAAATGTAAATAATCATCACAATAAGAGGTATTATTATCATATTTTGTAAATGAGCTTCTATGACAGAATACGTTTGCAGTAATGGCTTCTCTGACAATTAGGAGACAAATGAAGAGTTTAGAAAATTATCAGGAGACTCCAAAATTGGTTCTGGTGATAACAAAGATACTGATACCCAAAGGATTTCAAAAGCACTTCAGCAAATTTTTTTCATGAAATTCGAGAGTGGGAGCAAAGTGGAGTTTTATATATTTGGTCATATAGAGGATGTAGCACTTCCAAATTATTTAGGTCGACTTTCTAAATAGACATGGAATATTTTATCTGTATTTTTAAGACTCAAACACTAAACCTGGACACCTTCCAAAAGCATTAACCCTTTTCACAGGGTAAATAAATATTTGCTTTAAATTGGAGGAAAACTTTTATTAGAGCATGTAGAGGAGTTAGATAAATAAATATACCAAATAGAAAAAATTTATCTTTATATAATGATAAATTCATGTATAGTCATAATGATGTTTTAGTCAGATCACATATAAAAGTGATCCCATGTGTTATAATTGAGTTGAAAAGTTTTTGTTGCCTAGTGTTGTTGTACCTGTCAGAGTATCACAGCACAGCACATTACACATGTGTGGTGAAGCTAATGTAATATACCTTCCTCACTGCTAGCTATATAAAAGTATAGCACGTACAACTATGTACAGTAATAATAATTGATAATGAGAATAAATTACTATCTTGTTAGTCTATGTATTTGTTATACAATATTCTTCTTTATTGTTACTTTAACATGAGCTCTATCTTCTTAGGAACAAAACCTTCACTATAAAATAGTGTGCTTTGCACTTGTACCACCCTCATCTCTTTACCATGTCCCTTGACTATGAAAGTCATAGGCCAGTCCTGGGCTATGCAGCAGGAGGTGAGTGGCAGGTGAGCAAGTAAAGCTTCATCTGTATTTACAGCATTTCTCCATCACTCTCACCCCTGAAACTCTGCCTCCTGCCAGACTAGTAGTGACATTAGATTTCCATAGGAGTACAAACTCTGTTATGAACTGTGCAGGTGAGAGATTGAGTTTGTATACTCCTTTTGAAAATCTTATGCCAGCCAGGCGTGGTGGTGCATGCCTTTAATCCCAGCACTCGGGAGCCTGAGGTAGGAGGAGCGTTGTGAGTTCGAGGCCCGCTTGGGCTACAACGCGAGCACAAGGCTGACCTGAACTACATAGTGCGACCCTGCCTTGAAAAACCAGGGCTGGAAGTTTGGCTCAGTGGCTTACATGCTGCCTGTCAAGTGCGAGGCTGTGAGTTTGATCCCTTGTGCTGCCAAAAAAAAAAAAAAAGAAAATCTTATGCCAGAGTATCCGAGGTAGAGCTGAGGCAGTGGTGCTAGTACTAGGAGGTGACTGCAAATACAGTTTAAAATTATCAGAGATGTTTGACCGCAAAGATAATAAAGAGCCAATGCAGACTTATATCAAAACCCTATCTGTGAGTGGCAAGAGACAAGTAAGCTACTGTTTTAGTTATTTTTCTCACATTGTGAGACAAAACACCTGACCCAAAGTGAGGGAAAGAAAGGTTTATTTAGCTTACAGGTTTTGGAGGTTTCAGTCCATACTCAGCTGGCTCCAAAGCAAGCTGGTGTGGTTTAGGGTCAACCATCCACTGTGGTGAAAAGCAACAACATCAAAAAAGGGGAAAGGATGCTTCCTTCCCTCCCTTATACTGCATGCCAGCTACCCTGTGTGAATTCTAGGTGGGTGCAGCAGTCACACTGCCAATCCCAGCACCAAACAATAAACCAATCACAAATGCTAGACTCAGGCACCTTCAAAAGGCTCACCCTGTCATACCCACATGAGGCTTTGAGGGAACATCTAAGCACAAACAATATCAGCTTCATCTGGTGATAGACTTTGTAGTGGCAAGTGAGTTGATGTACTTCAATCTTATACCTGAATCTGATGGCAAGTTTAAGTCAGAATCTGGTGCTGATTTTAGTTTATACATGGCATGTCCATTATTGCATTTGTGACTTCCACTTGCACCTCTTTCCCACACTGCACAATCATCTCAGTCGCAGTTTTGTTAAGCTCACTAGCTATCCTTAGACAAAATGAGTGCAAAACAAACTGGAGAGCTTCTTTGAAATGGGAGAAAGACTCAATGATCTGAGAGTAGAAAGGATTCTAAAATGGCCAACAAAAAGACAGTTACATTTTTAAAAAATGCCAATGAGACCTATTTAAAATATCAACGCATTGCAACAGACAATTCACATTCTCCAAACCAGCTTTGTATAATATATGCTGACCTGGTATCCAATAAAGCTGTGAAACTGTCCAAACTCCTTCACCAGTTGGAGAACATTCACCTTGTATTAAAAGACAATGCTTTGGAGTTTTTCAAAAGAAAAAAAAAGTGAACCTGAAGAACAGAAGCAATGATTGAAGTCCTCTGCTTTATCAAATGTGTTTCCACTGAAAGCATCATTCTTAGCGGAGAAATACATTGCTAAAGCTAAGAAGCCCTTTGATATGCCTGATGATAAGGTAGGAAATGTTCCTCTTTTGACTAGCACCATAGCTAGAACAACTGATAAAACAGTAGATGATGTTGAGGTGCAAATGTTACAGATGATTCTTGAGTCACTGTGGTGTGCAACCCAGGTTGTTGAGTCTTCCAATACTGACAAAAAGGCAGTGATGTTTGTTTTTGTGTAATATGCTTTAAGGAGGATGTGAGTAAGGTTGTGTTATGGGCATATTTGTTGTCAACACCACATGTGTAGTTCTATTCAAGTCTTTTAACAATTCCAAAATCAGGAACTCTGAATTTGTCATTTTAGGTTGGTGCATGCTTGTATGGAGTGGCTGCCTGACGGAGATGGCATTCTGATTTCATCGCTCAGGTCTAAGAGGTTGCTTCTTAATGTGTGTTTACATATTATTTCATTCATAAGGAAATATTGTCTAGCAAAAAAATGTTGCCTGAATTTGATATTTTAAAAGATGTGATTAGAATTGTAAAGCACATTAAAGTATGTGCTCTTAACTCACATCTGTGTATGGAACTCTGTGAGGAGACTGATGCAGACCACACCCATCATATCCTATAACCAGAAGTGAGATGATTTTTAAATATAGATTACTGGCTAGAATTTTCGAATTATGAGATCCATTCCAGATGTTTTTTAAGAAAAAGAGTTACTACTGGCCATGCATTTCAGTGACACAGAATGAGTTGCAAAACTTGCTTATTTATATGTCATATTCAATCAACCTAATCAGTAAACTCAAGTTTTCACTTCAGGGAAGAATGATAACTGTGCTCAAATTGGCATATAGAGTGGCTGCATTCAAGGCCAAAGTGGAATTATCAGTGATGAGTGAACATTGGGATATTTGACATACCTTAAACATTAGCAGAGCTTTTGAAAGAGATAGCCAGGGACTTCTTACTCCTGTCTAATAAATGATCACTTCAGCATTCAACAAGTTTGAGCATTATTTCCCAAACACAAAGTTGGGAAGGAATGATTTCACAGTCTGTTTGTAAATAAGCCAGATGAATTGACTTTGTGCTAGAAGAGGATCAACTGCTTGAGGTTAATTTAAAAAAAAATGGTAGCCTTAAAATACACTGGAGAAAACTTCAACTCTCCATTATGTTCTGGGGTAAAGGCAAGGAAGAATATCCTGAGACTGCTGCAAAAGCCCTGAAGTAGCTCAAGGCCGGCCTGAGTTACATAGTGCGACCCTGCCTCAAAAAACCAGGGCCGGGAGTTTGGCTCAGTGCCTTAAGCGCCTGCCCTGGCAGGCGCGAGGTTGTGAGTTCAATCCCCGGTGCAGCAAAAAAAAAAAAAAAAAAAAAAAAAAAGCCCTGAAGTATCTGCTTCCATTTCCAACATCCTATCTTTGTGAAGCAGGGTTTTCTGCAGCACCACCAATGAAAATGAGATTACAGAGTAGACTGCACATATGCAGTACACTTCAGTGCCTCTCATCACCACATGGTTGGGGCTGCCTAGTTAAAGGAAAACAAGATCAGATTTTTCCCTGCTTTGCCCTTATGGTGAACTGCATAATTACTTCATTACATGTTACAATGAGGGGAAGGGAATAAAAAAATTGAGATGTTCTATGTACTCCCTATAAGGAACATAATTATTATTAACTGTAAACACATACTAATAAAAGTAAAAATGAGAAAAATAATGATATATGACTGTAAAATACAGAAATGAAGTACACAATATGTGTAAGGATTCTAAAACCACCCTCACCTTATAGCAATGGAAAAAACTTTTTCCACAGAACCAATTCCTATTGTCACAAAGATTGGGGACTGCTTAGTTATGTCACCTGGATTTGTGTAAATACACTCACTTCTGAACAATGAGGAAGTCATTTAAAACACATTTCTCAGATTGTGTCCCCATCATTAAGTGATGTATGGCAGTGTGATTGTCTGTATGAAGGGCTACTTAAAAGTATACTGGTTTAAAACCTAGTAAAAATTCTGGGAAAATCCACTGAAATTTTCTTCAGGGTAGGTTTTCTACATGATTTTGTATGTTACATATCTTTTGATTAAGCATTTTATGATAAATCGCACTACTTTTGAAAGTAAGCAATTTTTGAAGTAGCAATCAGACTTATTCAAATAGAAGTTAAAGCAAATAACTTCTAAAACTAAACACATTAAAAACTAGAAATTCTTCTCAACTTTTAAATGTATAAAAATTAATAGAAAATTGTGTAGTGGTTAGGTGTGTGTGTGGGTGGAGGGGGGGTGGCTTGTTAAACAATTTACCCAAAATTCAGAAATATATCATTTAGGAAAGGGGAAAAGCACATCTCAATACCATCTGGTTATAACATATGTCCTGCCCGAGACTGAAGATAATACAGATAAATTCACTTCTGGGCAAAGAAGAAATGAGAGTTTTCCTCAGCTGCTTTGTGGAAGATGTTGCCCAATCCTTGAAATTGGGCATAGAAAGAAGGATTAGACATGAGAAATGAGTTTCTTTTTTCTAAGAGAATTAAATTTAGTTATAACTGGTATATTAAAGCTTAAAACTATACATATTGAAATAGGAAAAGTAGAAGCTTTAAATTCTGTGCTTGACGATTCCCTATAATTGCATGCAACATTTTATTCATTTTTGCACATGGAAATTTGTGACAGAGATTTAGTTACATGTTAAAAAGGTGGATGTTGCAGTCAAGGTTAAGAATTCCTTTACTAATTTGCCTCAAGACTCTGTCCAGAAACATTCCATTCCATTTGGAGTCTTCTCTTAAATTGTATTTCTGGTAATAAACCTTAATCATGGTCTTCAGATAATTTTCTCTATTTTTGTTGTTTCTAATTTGGACAAAGGTCAGAATTAAATTTTTGGTTTAATTTTCACAGCTCTTCTTGGCCTACTTTCTTCCTATCCTTTATTCCTTCATTTTTATTTTTCTAATTTACAATCATAGTTTTAGTATGTATTTGTGAACATGTTTAAGTTCTAAATTATTTTTGGAAGTAGCTGAGATATAGCAATAAAACATTCTGCAAATGTTGCTCCTCTTGTTTCTGACTGAATCTGCAGCACTGGAACAAAAGGCAGCATTACGATCACTTTTTTGTTTGTTCATTTAAACGTACATTTAGAACTGCAATTTGTCAAAAAAAATTTTCCTTCTCTTTTTACGCCCGGTTAACTAATCAGCTTTTCACAGATTTCTAGAGCAGCTAAATCCCTGTGTGCTTGAATGCATGGAATCCCTTCTGTGCTTGGTTGAACAAGGGAATCACAGGAAAGGAAACCCAGAAACTGAACTTGGGGCTCCTCCGATGCCTTCCGGTATCTCATACAGAAACCCTGACTCGTGTCCTTTCACCTCCAAATACTGTCTAGGGTAGCAACTGAATCTGCCACTGTCAAAATAAGTTACTTGCATGTATTCCAAATAATACCGTGTACTTTCAACTGTTTATGTAAGTTGTATAAGGTTTTTAATCCCCACGCGTGATAAAGTATTTCCCAGTAGACAAGAGGCGGCCACCCATCCTTGCAATTGTGGTGTTATTTTAGGTAAGAAGACACAGGCGCGCTTTGCCTAAGTCCCATCTGACTCCATGGCAGCTGCGAGCTGAGGGAGGCGGGGATGACTTGCGTCGATACAGATGACCTCGAAGTTGTCAACCGCTGGCAGCAACAAGCAGACCAGAGATGGCTGTACGTCAGTGTTCGTTCAGGTGACAGAATCCTCTGTGAGAATTTGGCCTTGGTTGGCTGAGAGGGGCTCCGTTGCTGCCGGACCCCTGTTTCCTGAAGTGCAATGCAGAAGGGGCAGCATTTCTTTGGAGTGTTTCTTTCTCTTTTTCTTTGGCAGGTGTGAAACCTGTATGTGCGAGATTCATGGCAGAACCACACATGGGCATTGTTACCGGGTCTCGTAAAGGGTCGGTTTTGTTGTGCAACACGCAGAGTGCTGTTCTCAGGCTTGTTTTCCAATACTTGTGTGTTTTCAGTCATTTCTTCAAGGGAAGCTAAACGATTTAGTTTGAGCAAAGCCTTAAGTGGGTTGCGCTCTTCTGTGTCACTTCCTTATGGCCAGGTCTGCAGGTGGCGGTGAGTTGGGCCAGGTGGAGGTTTAGCCCGAAGGGGGGCACGTTGCTAAGTCTGTCTGGCGGGGCTGCCCCTCGCTCGCCCAGCCCCGCCACTGAAGCACCCAGGTGTCCTCGCTGTCCCTGACGGTGGGAAGCACTGAGTCTGCGGTGGTGGTCCCTGTGCACGGGCTGGCCCAGGGGCAGCCTTATTCTCCCAGGAGTTTGTCGCCCCGAGCCCGCACCTAGGTGGTGGTGGCCCCAGGACAGGCGCCCCCTCCATAGCCAGCATGGGGCCCTCCGGGCAGCGCTGATGCTCCCGCGTCGTGCGCTGGTCTCCTCATCGCAGTGGTTGTGCATTCAGCTTACGTACTTCTTATTTCTACACTGAAAGATTTTAATGAAGGAAAGAAACAACAGCGACAGCCTCCGTATCTGGCCAACTCGTACGTGACTCCCTGCCTCCGCACAGGACTAGCCGATGGAAAAACAACTAACTGGTAAATACTTTTTTTTTTTTTTTTCATTTTACACTGCTGTATTATACCTGTACACGGTGGCTCCTTTTTCAAAAACTTTTCTTACTTGGTAATTGTCTTGTTTTCTGGGTTGCTGTTAACGGAGGAAGAAAAATGCTCATCTGACACAGGCATTTTTTCAGTTAAAAGAAAAACAAACAAACAAACAACAACAAAAAAAAACCTTTTCCAACCTTTACACACTCCAGAACCCCTGCTCCTCATGTCCTCTGCTGCTGCTACTGACAACACTGCTACTTGAGAGCTGTTTTTATGGATTAATGTGTGTTTCGTTTTTATAAATGCCTGATTTTAAAAAGCAAAAACAATGAATAAGTGTCGATTGTGGTAGGCATGGATGAGGATCAGAACTTTGACGAATGCTTTAAATTTCTACTTCTTTTCTATGTAATTAAGTGGTAGATGGAGACAAGTCAATAAATGTTTACGTTTCTCTTACAACTCATAAGAAATAATTTACTACATAGCATATGCATTTGGTTGCACTGATAGTAATTAAAGATCAGTAAATCTGAAAGAGTTATGGAGATCACTTGGTGATCTCTTCAGTTGTACCCCTCTACTCTTAATCTATGGGTGCAGAGAAAGAGTGATGTGACTCATCTCTAGTCAAAAAGTAGCTGCTATTTGAAATAGGGGTCAAAGTTTCAAAAGCTGCCATTAAGGAAGGTATAAGTTTACATTTAAGTCTCAAAAACTGTTGTATTTCTATGTAATTTAGAACAAATCTTTTGTCTTCAGAATCTCAGTTGCTTATAAAATTAAATTTATTTATAAATTCAAAAGCCATTAATGATATAATTATAAATTTGGTTGGACTAACACAGTTCTTTATTTCATGGGCAGCATAAGCTCACATTTTGGCAAATCTAAGATTCTGGTTTTTCCACATTTTGCATCTTTGAAATTAAGAAGTATCATACAATGATGTATGTATAGTTTAATATGATTAGATCAATTTTACATGTCTATATCTGTCAATCTGAGCAACCCCCTTGAAGGTAACGATATACAATGTTACAACCACTGTAAAATACCAGTCATCTCAGTTTGTAAACCTATAATGTTACAGTATCAGATATGTTGTTGTCTGTTGGTCCCTTTAGATTTTTGTTTCTCTTTTCTGTAACTATTCTTTTTTTCTTTATTGGTTTTATTCTGAACTATTTTGTTTGATTATATCAGGCCTGATGATATGGGCAGTTATTTTAATGACAACAAGAGGTACTCTAAGTGGAAAGGAGGAAGGAAGAAAGGGAAAAGGAAAAAGACATAAATTTATAAATAGGTATACATAGGACAGTTAAAATGACTATATTACTAAATCCATTAGCTATTGAAAAAGAACAGTTAATACTCATGATTAGATCAGTTTTACATGTCTAGATGTGTTAATCTGAACAACCCCTTTGAAGGTAATGATATGCAATATTGCAACTACTGTCAAATTTCAACCATCTCATTGTGTAAACCTATAATATTATCATATTGGATTTGCTGCTGTTTGTTTTTTTTTGCTTTTTGCTTCTCTCTTCTGTGTCCATTTTCTCTTAAATAAAAAAAAGATGTATGTATACTTTATTTATTTTTTAAAATTTTATTTTAAAGAGGATAAAACAGAATAAAACCAATAAAAACAAACCAGTGTAAGAGATACAGGACTTCAAAACATGAAATCAACAATAGTTACCATAATGCCTTTTGATGTCTTCAAAATAGCTGCAGATAATTTTGGACATGGTAAAAATTAAACATAACAGAATAGAATAGAAACAATAAAAACAAAACAATGAATGCAATAAAGGATTTCAAAACAAGCCAACAATAAATCCAAAATTGCTACCATAATATATCTTGCTATCCTTGAAATAGCTTCTCCTGCGATGAGATTTAACATAAACAAAACAAAAGAGAATAAACCCAACCCAACAAAACAATGGAAATGATATAGAACCTCAAAACAAAACCTGAGGGAATCAACAATGACTACAACCCTCGGAAGGAGATCACCCCTAGATGCCACACTGCATACTGATATCCTCTGGACCTATGATCAGACCACTGACCCTAAACCTGCAATGTTAGTGAAGCACCAAAGCACCACAGGCATCCAGTTGCATTTCACCTTGATAGCTATCATCACAGCCTATGTTTTTCTGGATAAGCCAGTCACTTACAGAGGTTGGAGGTGGGGGGATGTTGGTACTTCTTGTTTGCCCGTCTGCACACTGGAAGGGGGAGGGCTCTGGTTGTTCTCAGTCTGGTGGTGGCCCATGCATCGCACTGGTTCCCAGACAGGCCTTGTTTGCTGGTGTGGCCATTGTTCTCTCTCCCCGCAGTACACTAATGGTGCTGACTCATGGGGAGAGGCTTGGGTCTAGCTGTTCTCATTTCTATGGTGGCCTGCACATGGCACTGGTTCCCAGACTGGGCTTGTGTGCTGGTGTGGTCATTGTTCTCTCTCCCCCTGTATACTTTAATGATAGAGATCAAACATAGAAAATTTGGATTTTAGTGGTATGTAAAATGGTGTACCTTAAAATTGACAGATAAGTTGAAACAAAACAACACAGTATAATAGAACCTACCATTCAGCATATCACATTATTAGTAAAGTATTATCCACCATGTGGAAACGTTTGAAGTCTTACTCTTTTACCATATTGCCGTGTATTATTTCATTTCTTTAGAACCTAATTTCTTAAACAGTAAGCTGTTTGCAAAAACAATTTCAAATATTCTTTCTAGCATTAGCATTGTATCATTGTAGGGGATAATGATGACAATTGCCATAGCTGATTGTTATGGGCTACATCCATCTGTCCCCACAAAATCTCATGAGTGGTGCTTTTGGCAGGTGATTGGATCATGGGGCATGATACTCATCAGTGGATTAGTCCACTCATGAGTTCATAACTAAATGTATTGTTGAAGATTAAGCCTGGTTGGAGGAAGTGGGTCACTGGGGATGTGGCCTGGAAGTGTCTATCTTTCTTCCTCCCTGCTTAATGTCTGTCACATCCCACTGCCATGCCATGAGATGCTTCTTCTCTGCCATATCTATCTGCTATGCCTCCTTGCCTTTTAGACACCTGCCAATGGACTGAATGCTCTGTAATCTGTGAGCTAAAATGAACCTTTCCTTCTGTGATTGCTGGTGTCAGGTGTTTTGTCTCAACAAGGGAAGTAACTAAGACATTTACTAAAGAAAGAGAAGATACACTAGCAAACTGGTGGATAGAAGTCAGCAAATCACAACTCCTCATTAGTCAATCTTCTTTACCTAATTTCAGAATTTACAGGAGGTACTGTACAGTTTTTATAGGTTACTGGCTATTTATGCTACTAAAGAAGAATGATTTCTACTTACAAAATAACTCAAACATGGCACCAAAAGAGTGTGGTCACCTCAGTGTAGTAAAAACAAAATATAACTGCATCCTAATTTACATTTCCTGTGCTAAGTGCATGTACAATCAGTTGAATTGTGATGCCTCCTCTAAAATTCATGTTGACATTTAATCCTTGTGACCATTAATCCTAATATGTCAATTTCATTGGACTAAGAGACACCTATCAGATCAGAAACACATTTCTTGGTACATCTGAATGATTACTATACATAGTACCTTGCCCATTTCTCTCTGGCACTTTTCCCGTGACTGCCATGAACTTCTGTCATGATGTTTCTACTGTGGAAATAACTGTCTGTAGACTGAATCCCACAGTGAGCTAAATTAGAACTTTTCTCCTTCAAGTTGTGAGTGTTGAGTATTGTGTCCAGAAAGGGAAGGCTCACTAACACACAAAATTGGTGAGGTCATTTTCTGTACCTGACTGTGCTGTTTAAAAGCCTTTAGAACATTTTGGGGTGGAATTTGGACACATCTTGAGATGAGGATCAGAGAAGCCCTAGAATGCTGTGAACATAGCTAGATGGGTGATTCTGGTCAGAACTTGGAAGATGAGGTTACTGATAGAAACATAGACAGTAAAGGCTATCCTGAAACGCGTTTATTTGAGGACAAGAATTCTATTGACTCTTGTCCTTGAGGGCACATGTGTTTATACTCTTGGAGAAAATTTGTCTATATCTTGCTTGTGTTCTGAGAGTTTACAGGAGTTTGCGATTAAGCAAGGTAGATTAATTAATCTAGCAGAGAAAATTTTAAGACAGCACAACATTAAGGCTGAGGCATGGCTACTTGTGGCTGCATTTAGCCTGATTTATAGTGAAAATCAATAGCAAAAGATAGAGCATAACAATGTGGAGTATTTAAATTTTGGCCTTAAAAGAATCATGTCTAAAATTGGGTCCAAAGGAGGTGTGCCTGTTAAAGAGATTAGCACCATTAAAAAGAAACCAAATATTTTATACAAGGGCAAGAAGAAAGATATCTTGAAGGCATTTCAGAAATGAGCAACATCCTACCCATGGCAGTTTCAACAGTACAAACTGTGCCAAACTTTTTGAAAAAGTGTACCAAGAACCACTTCTTGAGAAGGACCATGATCCAGGCACTCAGAAAGCACTACAGCTAGGGTCCAAGGGCCCCTGACTACTGCTTCCACTGGTAGCAGACTTTAGTAATGGTTTTACTGGCAGGCAGAAGACAAGATTTGTGGGAACAGAAAAGTTTCTACCCAGATTTCAAAGGAAGGCTTCCCAAAGGCTCAATGGTTTTAACAAGAAAAATGGTAGGTCCTAAGTAAATTCAACCTGTTAGAAGACTTAGGGGTTGCAACTAGCAAGGACATAGGGATGGGACCATCCACATCTTTTTAAATTTACATTTAACCACATTTTATCTGAGATTCTGAACATGGAGGTTGAAGATTTATTGTTTGTTCTGATGGTTTTTGGTCTTGCTTTGGTCTGTTTTTTTTTTTTTTTCTGTCCCCCTTTTCGTTCATTTTAGAATGGGAATATTTACCTTGTGCCATTGTACTTTGGGATTATGTAACTTGTTTGCAATTTTTACACAGATTCACACCTAAGAGTTTACCTTGAGTGTCAGGGGAGATTTGAACTTGGACTTTTGAAAAATACTAAAACTGTTGAGTTTTTGGGAGGGAATTTTTCTGTTTCTGGTTGTATGCAGGATAGTCGTATTATGTTAGGTGGCATTATTAATTTGCTGTTATCTTTATTTGGAGATTAAGTATGATTTAAGGAGTTACATTAGAGTGAGAAATTGATAAGGGATAGACTGTAGCAGATGTATCAACTTTATTAGATTAAGAAGTGTTTAGCCCATTAGTGGAACACGCACCTAGTTGTACCTGGGTGGGTCAGGGAGGTGTGACCTTGGTACCTTGCCTACTATTGTCCTGTGCTATTTCCCTGCTGCTTCCCAGCTATCATGAACTAAGCAGCTTTGTTCTGTTATGCCTTTCTATCATTATGTTTCTGCCTTGGAGGCAGGCGACTATGGACTGAATCCCTGCATGCCATGAGCTAAATTAAACTTTTTCTCCTTAAATTATGAGTACTGATTATTGTGTCCAGAAAGAGGCAAACTGACCAATGTGATACTGATGTTAAGAGGTGTGGCCTTTGGGAGGTGATTAAGTCATGACTGTTCCATCCTTATGAATGGGATTAACACTCATATAAAAGGACTCAAGATTGAAGGGAAGGCTCTTTTCCCCTTTTGTCTCTTCTACTATGTGAGGACACAGTTTTAATCCCTTCCAGAGAACATAGCAAGAAGGAAACATCTTGGAAGTAGAGAATAACCCTCACCAGACATACAACTGACTAGTGCCTCCACAACTATGAGAAATAAATTTCTGTTCTAATATAAATTAGCCAGTTAAAGGTATTTTGCTACTGCTGTATGAGTGGATTAAGGCAGCATATATGTTCAATCACATATTAAGTATTATGAAAAACTAGTTTAAACAGCAGAGCTCTCTTCTTTAGTATACTCTTAGTTTTCATTATTTCATGTTTTCATCTCCTGTGAGTTAATATAACGTTGATTAGATCTTTGATTACTCTTTGGAACTATATCTGGCTTTAAGATATAAAAACAATAACTTTAATATTCCCAAAGAAACTGCTGAAATATGCTGTGTGTGTAGGATCAGGGCTATCTTTTTACTTCATCTACAACTTGTCATCAATCTTTTGCCAGCAGTAGGTGAAAATTGAAGCTGTCATCCAGACCTCAGCATTTGCTGTGGAGCCTTCAGGCAGCACATTTCTGTTCACTTCTCTTAAGCACTAAGCTTCATCCTGTCCTTTCTTGATAACCAGAACTTGACTTTATCTGCACCTGTCACTAAGGCCAGTATACAGATTTGCTCATTATTCTTGTCTTTCATTTCATTTAAAAGCTTTAACTATGATTATGGATGGCTTTCAAAAATGCTTCCTTCTGGTCATTGCTGTATAGCTTCCCATGCATAAAAATTTATAGGTATGAAAACCCTATGGCAACAGAAGGAGTTGCATAAAATATTGAGGATGCAATATGGTATCAATTCACTAGTGTAAGGTAGCAGAGGAAAACTAAAGTCTAAAGAAACCTCTATGTCCTTGTACTTTGAAACTGAGAATAGTCTGTTAAGTAATACATGTGCAGCAATAATTTTTACAGAAAGATTATGAAAAATATGCCCTCTAAGTGTTTGTGTTTATGATGAATGTAATCCAATCAAACTACTAACATGACGTAAATACAGCTGAATGTCATTTGTTGCTTGCCATAGTATTTTAAGAAAAATAATCATTATGAACCCTTGAAAAGGTCTTCATTGCTTTATAACCTATGACAGTGCTGGATGACTGGTAATAGCCATTTGGTTTTTGTGGAAATTATGAACTATGCAGGTCAAATGTCATGTTTGTTTGAGGGCATAAAAAAGTTTCTTCCATTTTTTGTTATATTCTTATAATTATCTAGAAAAATTAAAAGAAGTTAGAATGTTTAATAGCCTAATGGCTTATTTTACTCAGTATGGTCACTTGTGCTATCTCAGTTATGATGGGCCAAATAAAGTATTCTTGAATCTGTTATCTTCTTGGTCAAAATAGCTTTTAACGAAAAGACACCAAACTGCACAATTGCTATTTGTATTTTTAAAATATATATTTAAATTTCAGACTATGGTATTTCATAATTTAAAGAAAGCTACTATGAAAATCATAAAAAATATTATATGGAATACATAAACAGACTTTTATCATATCATAAAATCAACTCTTATAATTTAGTGAGTATAAAAGTAGGTTGATTTTCTCTATCATTCACTTGTTTACTGGTTGAATATGTATTTATGAATTTCTTTCTTTCTTTTCTTTCTTCCTTCCTTCTTTTTTCTTTTTTTTTTTTTTTTTTTTTTTTTTTTTTTTTTTTTTTTTTTTTTGTCTTTTTGAGGCAGCGTTTCACTATGCCAGTCAAGCTGGCCTTGAACTCATTCTGTAGCCCAGAATAGTCTCAAACTGGCAGCGATCTCCTACCTCAGCCTAACCAATTGCTGTGATTATCGGTGTTTGCCACCACTCCTGGCTTGAATTTCTATTTTGTTCAGGATGTTCGAATGTGTTTTATAGGGTATTTGTCATAATAATTTTGGTTTTTCTAAGAAACACAGTTATCACTCATAAAACTACATTTGGCCTCTTTAATTTTCTCAAGAAGTTTCCATTCAGGTTGCGGGGAGTAAAGGCAGATTAAGGTGTTTTCTAGGTCTGATTATTTTAGTAAGCAATGAGCAGCAAGCAGCTGATAGAGGAGGATGCCTATCTTCAGCATCATTCACTGTGGTCAGGGCCAGAGGACAAATGTGATATTTAACTGAGATAAGGTGAAATGATACGACAGCAGTTTATCAAATAGAGCTGGATTAAAAGAGAGTAACTGACACATCAGCCTAGGAGACCTGACATGTTTTATGTTACTAAGTAAGCTTTTATTTTAGGTCTTACACAATATTAGTCAATTTTATCAAGCAAATAAAATTTTAGTTCTTGTTATATTTAGTTTTTTTTCCTAATATACAACTGGCTCCAGATTTCAAGTAGGTGGCAACTAAGAAGACCAGGAGTGTATGCATTGGGGTTTTGAGGCAGAGCATGTGTGCTCCAGGTCTGCTAATAGAGAAAAGAATCAACACTATAACAGTTCTTTAAATTGTGAAATGTAATTTATCTTGTAATATACAACTTGATAAGAAGTAAGCCTCTCTGTCAGGATAGAAAGTGAAAGCAAAGAAAACCCTAAGTTTTTGGCATCCCCAGTGGGAGGTTTCCATCATGCAGTTGAATAGTGGTTTATTTGCTCATGCTGAATATAACTCTTGCCATTAGTAGGCATTTCTTGGTATACATATTGCTTAATTTTCTTGAGTCATATAGTATTTTGGCCAAGGACTATTATAGTCTATGCCTTTGAAGGCATTATTTCATTTATTTAAAATTGATCCTATAGCAGTATACAACCTGGAATGTTGCCTGGTATTTTAGAAACATTTCAATGTTTGTTTATTCAATGAGTCATGGTATCACTTTTTTCTTTCTGGTAAATGCTCAGGAACTGCGATGCCTGTCCTAAAGTCTCAAACTTTTCTTTCTCTGTCTTGATTTTCTCCACTTTCCTACTTGTGAATTTCCTAGAGAAGTGACAAAGTGACACATTGTGTTATCAGTGTCCCAGGATGGACAGGATTGCTTTAGGCCTATGGATAATTATACATATCTGCCACCCTGACTTTTATTTCATTTATATTAGGAATCTACTGTTTTTCATTTCTTTAAAAAAAGTGTATAAATAATTGTTTGAATAATTAATTTCATCTTATCTATGTCCTAGTTACTTTTCTCATTGCCAAGACAAAACACCTGCCATCCAATGTTAAAGGAGGAAAGGTTTAGTTCAGCTCACAGTTTGTAGAGGTTGCAGTCCCTACCTGACTGGTTTCAAACCATGGCAGCATGGCAGAGGGACATTGCAGAGGAGAAACAGTCTACAGTGTGGCAGGCAGGAAGACAGCAAGCAGCCAAAGCAGGGAGTAGCAGCAAACCTGCCTTCCCTCTCTCCCTTTATGTTCCATCCAGGTTGTAAGCCTTTTGATTGGTGGCACACACACCCAGGGTGAAGCTTCCATTATCCACATCCTTAATCTCAGTATTACACCTTAATCCACATTCACACACTTTAATCCAGTCACCTTTGAAACTCCCTATGACCAAGTGAGGGTTTAGGGGGACATCTAGATGCAAGCCCCAACAATCTAGTTTTCAGAGCAGTTAGTATTGTGTCTGGATTTTTGAAGTAGAGGCAAATTAAATATTAACTGAGTTTAGTTAGATATCTTGGATTGAATGCAAAATTGATCAAATGCAATCATAATTATAGAAATGGAATTTTACACTGCTTGAAATTTTAGAACTTTTAAAAAATTTTGATTTCCAAAGTAATTATTTGAATATATCTATTTATACTATGCATATTATCTGAAGCATACTATTTATATTATCTAAAGTGACATTAATAGAAGTTGCTTTTTTCTTAGGTGCATATATCACTGCTGTATTAATAATTTATATATGTTATACTAGAAAAACATACCATCAATAAAAAGCTGTTCATGGAGTCAATATTCTAAACATAGAGTTCACTGCAATATTACTATAACTTTCTCTGACCTCTTCCTTACTCATGAATGGAAGATGCCAGAATGTCGAAGATCATTATTTTTATTGGCTTATTTGGGAAAATAATGCTATTGGATATTGTATCAAATAATTAAAAAAAACATGATAATTAATTTTAAAATATGGACTATTACATTACTTATTTAAAAATCTGAAAAATGTTATGTATGAAGAAAACAAGGATGAAGAAAGAAGGAGGCTCACGTGTTTATTCCTCTTTTTTTTTTTTCATTCTTGTATCTATCAATAACCAGAGTGTGTCAAGTAAGAGAAAACCCACATCCCTGGAATATGAGTTTCCCAGATGCCTACATTTTCATCAATGAGAGATTCATTTGTTTAATGAATACAATACCTCTTGGAGATAAACACCTGGAAGATATACTCTTTCCAGTTTATTAGCCAAAGGCAACTGCTTCAACCTTTGCAGCAAGAGACAGCATATAATTAAACCTTTAAGTTAAAATGAGCAACTGGGGAGGAATTTCTGAGTTGAACATTATCAAGAATCCCTTCAAATTTTTTCTGTTAGTTCTTGCTTACATGTCCAACTCAACAGATAGAATCTAATTATGTGAGCCCTCAAGTGTTAGTGTATCATTTTAAATAAAATACATGTTCATTTAATCCCCTTAAGTTATAAACTATTAAATCACCGGATGTGATGTCTAACATTTATGCCATTCTTGTTATGTTACAGATCCATCTGAATTTGTAGGTTCTATGTAAGGCTCATGCTGCTTGTGCCAGTAGTGGGTTGTAAATACCTAGAATGTTTCAGTGCTGTGATGAGTGACATAGTTACTATTCCTGCCCTCAGCACTTACATGTTAGCAGGGATATAATGCATTGAATATATCATCATCTAGATATTTAATTATTACTGTGAAATAACCATGATATTTACAGGGACACACTAATCAGCTAGTTATTTTATCTAAATTGTTTAAAGTTACTTGCCCTGCTTACTTCAAAGTAATGGAATGGATTTACGTCAAAGTTTCTGTATGTGCATAAGAAATTTCAATGTTCTACTCACCTCTTTTAATATTTCTGCATTTATGATGCTTTCAGACAATATTGCAATAATTCACTATTGCTGGATACCCATTAAACTCTTGTTTAGAAAAACTTAAGAAAGAATGACTTTTTAAAATAGAGTATTCTTCCTCCACTAGCTACTCTGTCCCTAGATAGAAACAGTACAATAGGGAGTTTTGTGTGGCCTGAGTTTTATTGCTTCCTTCTCTGGGGGATTTTGTATTGACTTGCCCTGTGACAATGACATTAACTTATGGGGAAGAGTGTAGCAAGAAGCAGGCTAATGAAATCAATTTTTGTGCACACAGTAAGGTTGCTATCCGTTATATTTACATTGGTCTCCAAGAGAATCTATGAAGAAATTTCCTTCAAGCCTCAATATATAAGTATTGGTACTTTTCCTTAGTAACTAGCTTGTTTTTATGTGAGTCAAATAACTATTACCACTTTCTGTCTTCCCACTGGACACTAGAAATTTAATGCTCATGGCCCATGTCCACAAAGTATATAGTGTTTTAAAGTATACATTAAAGAACCAACCTCTGTTCTTTTCTGTCTTGTTTCCCCTCAATTTCTCCAATCTTAAATTTGCTTTATTTTGCTGTTTGATACATATCAGGACATCTTAAAACCTTTCTGTATCAAAGACAGGCATGCAAAAAATCTTAAGAGCTAAACAGTTGATCTAGCAGTCCTTCCTATAAAATAATTCATTTTGTACTAATCCAAGATACCTACATTATATTTAATACATCATATATACCAAATTCTTTTTTTTTCAGTTCATTTTGTTTTTTCATGACTCAGAAACTCTTTACGGTTAGGACTACCTTCCTGCTCCTTCAATCTCCTCTGTTACTACACATTCCTGCCTCCCACCAGGGCCTCCTCAAGGCATGAGGAAGGATGGTCTGTGTTTTCCTCAGTCAAAAATCTTCAACACCAATACTCCATGTGCTCCTAAATTTATAGTTCTTAGAGTGTTCACTTCTAGCCCTGCTCCCCATAATAAGTCTTATATAAGTCTATAGAGTTTTCCAAGTTGTCACAAACTGACTAGAATTCTCTTATGTAGAAAAACGTTTAGAATGATATGTGTCTCAATGATATTATCATGTGATTTTTAATCTTAATTTTGTTTATCTAATTTTTCTGTATGTTTGAAATTTTCCATAACAAAAAGATTTAAAACATGTTTAGAATAAGTTTTACTTGGATTGACTCAGATATACTATGCAGTATATCAGATCACTTACCATAGTAATGAATGGTCATGAAGATACTAGTTTTTCTATACTTTCCTCAAATTTTCATCTTTCCTTGAGGATTATCTACCCTGCACTTTCCTCCTCTGATGGTGGAAAATGACCTTTTCCTTGAAATGGTCTAGAATTTCTTCCAAATGAAAGTGCAATGTGCCTAGTGAGTTTTATAACATTATTATTAAGGCTGGATATGGAGCAACACAGAGAGGACTGAAGGAAGGCTGATTCCGACATTGCTATAGGCTGAAGTTTTCTCAGAAGAGGAATCATCTTCAGATTTTGGCCTCGGTCTCAATCTGAGACCTTTGTGAAGAAACCAGGGTAGCCTATGTTGAGATTCAGCCTGTGGTGTACTTACACCTGTCAGCAGAGTAAAGTGTTTCATCACAGCTGCATTTACTTATTTATTTCTGTTTAACATTTCATATGCATTCCATTTTACTTTGTTTCACCTCATATATACTACAGTTTTACAAATTGAAGTTTTGTGGCCACTTTACTTTGAGCAAGTCTTTCAGTGCCATTTTTCCTACAGCATATATTCATTTAGTATCTGTGTCACATATTGGTAACTATGCAATATTTAAAAATTTGGTGATACTGTATTTGTTATGATGGCCTATGATCAATGATCTTCCGTATTATTGTAATCATTATGAAGCACGATGAATAGTACCAACATACGATGGTGAACTTAATGGATAAATGTACATATATCCTGACTACTTCTTTGACCAACCTTTCTCTCACATCTCTCCTTCTCCTTGGGCCTCCTTATTTCCTGGAACACAACAATATTGAAATCAATAACCCAACAGTGACCCCTTCCTGTTCAAGTGAAAGGAAAATGTCTCTCACTGTAAATGAAACACCGTGAATAATTAAACTTAGTGAAGGAAGCATGTTTAAAATGGAGATAGGGAGAAAGCCAGGTCACTTTTGCCAAACAGTTAGCCAAATTATAAATGCAAAGGACAGGCTCTTGAAGGAAATTAAATGTGCTACTCCACTGAACCTACAGATGATAAGAAAGTGAAACAGCCTTATTTCAGTATGAAGAAAGCTTTAATAACCTGAATAGATCAACAAAGCAGCCACAACGTTCCCTTAAGCCACAGTTGAATCTAAAGAAGGCCCTAATTCTTTGCAATTTTATGAAGGCTAAGAGAGTTAAGGATGCTGTGGGAGAAAGTTTGCAACTATCAGAGGTTGAAGGTTTAAAGAAAGAACCAGTTTTATGACATAGAAATGCAAGGTAAAGCAGTATTTGCTGATGTTGAAGCTACAGCTAGTGATTTGGATGATCTAGTTATAATCACTGATGAAGATGACTACATTACAAAAGTTTTCAACATAGAAACAGAACCTGACCATGCCACTGAATTGCAGAAATCTCATGGTAAAATTTAATGTATGAGAAAATACTTCTAATGTATGAAGCAAAAATAGTGATTGCTTAAGATGGAATTGATTCCTGGTAAAGATGTTGCGAACGCTGCTGAAATGACAAAAGAAGGTTTAGAATATTGTATAAACTTAGTTGATAAAGCAGTGCTAAGCTTTGAAAGGATTAACTTTGATGTTGAAGGAAGTTCTACTGTGCATCACATGTTACAGATAAGTAATTCATGAAAAGAAGTCAATTGTTGTAACAAACTTCCTTGTGGTCTTATTTTAAAAAATTGTTGCACCCACTCCAACCTTCAGCAACCGCCATGCTGATCAGTCGGCAGCCATCAACACTAAGGAAAGCCTTTCACCATTAGGAAAAACATTATGACTTGCTGAATGCTCAGATAATGGTTAACACTTTCAGCAAAAAAGTATTTTTAAATTAAAGAAAGTACATTGCTTTTATGGATATAATGCTATTACTATATATTGTAAACACAGTATTTATATGCAGTAGGAAACCTAAAAAATCATATGACTCACTGTACAATGACATTTACTTTATTGCTGTGGTCTGGAACCAAATTTGCAAAATATCCAAAGTATGTTTATACATACTTATCAATGCTGTCAATTCAGGAACTTTGAATACAATAGCAGTCCACTCAAGATATTGCAAATATTCATTCTGGAAGTTTGCTTAAAATTCAAGAGAAAAAAGTAACTGATTTTCAAAAGAACCAGTGGAAATATATGCCCATTTCAACTTACAGAGCTAGAAATATTTTCCTAATACCCTTACCTCTTCTCACTGAAACAAAATACCCAACACTCACAAGTTAAGGGAGGAAAGGTTTCTTTAGCTTACAGTTTGTAGAAGTTTCAGTTCATGGTCAGCCATCTCTAAACCAGAGTGCATGGCACAGAGGCATTGCAGAGGAGAAATAGCTCATATCAGGCAGAAGCAAGTAAATGACCCAACAACGAAAAATAGCAGCTTATTTTTGACCCTTTTATCTCAGAACCTATCTTAGGGCAGGTGCCAAACCAGTCACTGGACTAGTTTAGTAATCATACGCACTTAATCCCAAAATCACACACTCTATATCCAGCTACCTCTGAAAAGGCCCCACCTATGACTGCCTGAAGTTTTGGGAGGACATCTAGACACAAGCCCCAACACCTAACAATACTAAAATTTAGAATATACAAAACAAATGATCTTAGTCCTTAAAACTATGAAAAATCTGTAACAATATACAAAATGCAACATGTGAAAGTGAATTAGAATAGTTAACAGTTACCATTATCCTCCTGCATTATAAGTAAGAGATAAATAATAATCAGAAGAAAGGCAGAAAATAAAATTAGTTAATACTTGATAGAAGAAAAGCAACAGTCGTAAATCTCTAAAATTCAGAAATTTACATACATAGTGCATATAAAAATAATGTTTAAATCAACACAAATTGAATTAGAGAATAAAATATAACTAGAAAAATGAGAAAATAGCATACTTTTATAATGCTAATTAAACCATCACATAATTATTACAATAAAAATACACTAAATATAACCCACCAACCTCACCTTAGGAAAACTAACTGTGTAGAAATAATTTAACAATGTATCTGCATATTTGTATAATGATATATTTCCTATGTGTTGTGTAAAAGGAACTCTGTAATAATAACATTTACAAGAAGAATGTCTATTAAGAAAGGAAAAGAGAAAACAAAAGCAAAGAAAAGTGCTGAAAGCTGCTGTTCCATGTGGAAAGTCCTCTTTTGGAGCTTTTCTTCCTGAGTGAATTACCATGTGATATTTTCTGAACTAATAGTAATAATTAAACTGTGTTCTCATTTGTCTTTTGGATTAAATTGATGATTATGCTGGAAACTCAGAAAAAGACAATGAGTATATTTTACAGCAGAGAATGAAGAGAAATTATTCCTTAGATGATGTTAAATAAATTGGGGCTAATGCAAATGCTATCTTAGCTTGGTACTTGTATACCTCAAGAGTTGTTGTTGGTCAGCATAATTTAGATGTGCTTTGGAAAAGGGATTCATTTAACTTTGAAAAAACTTGATAGCATTTGACTAATATACATATATATATTTATATAGATATATATCTATAGATATAGATATACAGATATAGATATATACAGAAATAGATATATAGATATATTAGTTTATATCTATTCATTTACATAAATAGATTAGTATATGTATATTAATATATATTACTATCTATCTATATATCTATGTACAGACTTAGTATCTAAATTAGTTGTGATTGCACTGTGAACACTTTTAACTACCCTTGTTTTTTTTTTTTTTCTGGATTTACCTTAATGTTCACAAATGTTTACAGCATAAGCAGTTTACTATTTACCCATGCAATAAACAATACAAGTTCTGAATTTCTCTAAGGTCATGCCCCAACTTGTTCTTCATACTTCTTATTCAGAATTATCATGAAACATTAAAAAGTACTGAGGTTAAATGTTGGTGGAGAAAGTAAGGTGTGACATGTTGATATTACCAAGAATAAATCAGCGTAGCAATGTTTGAATTTTAATCATGAGGGTTTCAGTTAATTCTCATCTATTTTACAAATCCAAAATGAGTTTTAAAAAATATTTTCTATTTTTATTGGTGTTGTTTATTGAATCATTTTTTGGATAGAATGCAACTGGAATACAGTACTGTCTCTGGATTTTTAGCACTTAATCACATTTTTAAGGACACACTTATCTGTTTATAGGCAAATTGTTTCTTTGATGTGAAAAACTGAAAGTGTAAATAAGAACCAAAATATGTAGTAGATATTGTGAAACAGGAATAAATGTTTAAAAAGGAAGGGGAATGGAGGGGAAAAATGGGAAGAGAAAGCAATAAGGAAATAGAATAAAATGGAAACAAAGCTTTGTGAATAATGAGGGGTTAAAGGAAAAGGAGCAGAATGGGAGGAAAACAAAAGAACTAAGATGTACCATATAAAGGTACAAGTTCTCTATGATGAATATGATCATTATGCATATCTAAATTATACAAATAAACTTTATAAATAAATTTTTAAAATCTCTCTTTACTAATCAGTGAACTCCATGAAGGCAGGATCTAAGTCTGTGTGTTTACTCCTGAGTAATAACATTTGATATGAACATATTTATTAAATGTTAACTACTGAATGAGTAAACTAATAAAATAAAAAGTCTTACCAGTGATTGCATAACAAGGTTAACATTTGTTATCAGCTATTGAACTTATTCCTCAACTTATCTTTCCCATTTTGATTGTAGAAAAACTGGGAGATAGGAGAGGCTGCAACTTCCTGTTACTTCATTCAAATAGCTTGTTGGCTGCAGAAATGTGAGTTCTTATAGCTAAATGAGAAACAGAAAAATGTGAACATGGAGGTTCATTTAAATGGAGGTTTAAATAAAACAACATTGTACATAAAATGTTACATTAAAAGCAGAAAAAATTATATTAGATAGTAAAGGAAATAAAGCAACTATATAATTTGAATAATTAGAAAAACATTGCATATTATAGTGAAGATATGGATTTTTAAATAACAGTATTTACTTAATGTTTCCCAAGATATGAATGTACTATAGAACTTAACAAATCACTTTTGAAAACAATTACTTAAAAGTTATATTTTTCATCAGAAAAGAGTAGTTTTTGGTGCTCTGAAGATTCAATAAAGTCGTCTTGATTGAGATTCTCGTTAACTTAGAATTTGTGATCATTTTCTGAAATTGATATTTTCTTTTGTATAAACTCAAAGAAAGTTTTAACCGAACTGATGAATAGTTTAAAGAAGATGAGGGGGGCATTTAACCATTTTAAAAGAGACAAAATAATCTTAAAATACTTTGTAACATTGTTTATATGCAAATTGATGCTATTATTTACGAATTGATTTTTGTCTAATAAAGTAAGCCTAGAATAATTTGTTTTTACAAATACAGTTTTAGGTACTCTAGCATGTATTTAATCATTCCAACTAATTAAAGAGTGAATTGGATATTCCTGTAATTCATTTACCTACTGCACAAGTATTTATTGAGGGCAATCATGCACAGGTTTACTGTTTTTAAATCTTTTATTGCTCATCTCTGTTAGTGAAAATATTTGAGAATGCACCACTCACATATTCATATTTATTTATAAATTACATGCGTGTTCTATTTTACAAATATATGAAGTATAGTAATATGTAATTTAAGAGTAGGCAGGATGAGGTAAAAGCAATATGAATAAAAATTTCATGTGAATCTTCAGGTATGAACATATTCTATTGGTCTCCTGCTACCCATGTGGGAAACTCTGCTTAGCAGATGCAATAGGAATTCAATCAATGGAGACAAAAATGTTTCTATGATTATAAATACAATAAATACAATAAATTCTATGAAGAAAAGATATGGAGGGAGGAAAAAGAGGAAGAAAAAGAGAGTGAAAGAAAGGAGGAAGAGAGAAAGGGAGGGAATAAAAGAGAGAAAGAGAGAGAGGCCAGGTTTTATAGTGAGGTTGGGAAGACTATGCAGAGATGGAAAGAACATTTGAGCTGAGATCTAAATTGACCAGGTCAAATAAGGCATGAAGAACATTCCAGAATGAGGCACAATATGCTCAGAGTTTTTGAGTTTGGCACATGGGAAAAAATTGAAAAAGACCAGAATAGCTGTAGTATAGGGACTAAATGAGTCTACTGGGAAAAAATAAAGAAGTGAATCAGAGAAGGACTGCAGTTAGAAAACTGGAATTTTGTCTCAATTCACTGACAAACAATTGAACGGTTGTAGAAGGGAGTTGTTATGACTTGCTTGACATTTTAGAAATACATGTTGGAGTGATAACACTGAGGTTTTGAGCTTGAGAAATTGAGCGATTGGTTACAGTTAGTGGAATAATGAAATGGGTGAGATTATGGAAAAAAGATAATGGGGAAAATAGAATTGTATTCTGGGCATGTTACATTTGTGATAATTTTGTCAGACTAATGCCAGTTATTCATTGTAACAACTAAAGTGCAAATTTCAGTGGCTTAGCAAAATAAATATTTGGTTTCCTGATTAGTGAGAGGCTTTGGTCACATTCTTTTAAAGATTTACATTTCTTTCCACATTGAGTCTCTCAATATGCAGAGAGCAAAGTCCTTGAAACCAAAAGCTTAAAAAGGAAAACGAGTCTTGAAAATACATACTCGAGTCTTCTTACTCTTGAAAAGATTATGCATGTATCATTATATATATATATTATATATAGATAAATAGATGATAGATATATAGACAGATAGATAGATAGATATCTTTTTACATCCCTTTGAAGGGAATTAGTTTCAAAATCCCCCCAGGATGCAAATTCTGCTCTTTACTTCTGAGATCAAGCGTGTTGGATTCCTCACATGAATGAGATCATGAGGTATTTGTCTTTCTGTGGCTGCTTACAGAGCAGGGATAGAAAAGAAAAGAAAAAAAAACCCCTCATTTACTTCATGCATTGCCTCTGCAAAACCAGTATGACAATAACTGTATGCTAGTAGAAGAAAAGCATAGTCAAGTTAAGAATAAAAACATATTGTGTATATAAGCTATACATGTGTATATGCACATATACAGTAAGACACATTAACTCAATCTTCTTTACAATGTCAATTTTTTTCCTGAATGTGAGTATGAAAATTTGGCACAGCCATCTCCAAAAACTGTAAAAAAAGAAAACATTTCTTTGTTTATGGGAAGAGCACAAAAGAGAACGTGGTCAAGAAACAGACCTTTCATCATGTACAAGGTTCCACACATGAACAAAAGAGAACATTAATCTTGAATGTTGGTATAGTTGTAAGTCCTAGTTTGTTAAGCTCTAAGACTAGTGACAAGTATTTGTTGTCACTAATGACTCTTTTCTTTTCATCTTTGGCCTTTGTAAAAGACATGAAAGATCTCACCATGTCTTTTTACCAAGTGTGACTTTGCCCATTATTTTTCTTATTGCTTTGAGGTTTGAAGTATTTGTAACTAGACTTTTCAGAAGCAGCTAAGGTTTTGTGCTTATGTTTTTGTGCTAACGTACTCTTGTGTTACTGGCACTGAATATAGTAGGTCTTTCTTAGCTATACACTGAACAGTTTCTGGAAAGTACAAATAGATTTTACAATGGTCTCATACAAGTTTCTATTAATATTTCCATATAAGAAGACTTTTTTGTTAAAATAATTATATTTAAACATGATATCAATGAAAAAGGGAAGGCAAATGCAGAATGTTTATGAAAACATAAAGTGTCTTTGTTGGAAAATAATGATATTTTCAAAGATGTAATTGATAACTTATCTGACAAATTAAAATTTACTTCTGAGAGAACCTTTTCTCTCTCCACAAGCTTATTTTGCTTATGAAAATTGCTAAGTAGGTTAACAAGGATGTATCTGTTCTTTCTCTTATAGTGCAACTTCTTAATACAAAAATTTTCCTCTCTGTCTCCATCTCTGCCTCTGTCTCTCTGTCTCTCTGTCTCTGCAGCTGAATTCCTTTCTGCTTCTTTGTAGTCTTCACAGAGCCTTTCTGTCACAGGCAGAGATTTCTCTCTGCTAGTCCTTCGCATTTCACAATGTGATCTCATGTTATTAAGGCTACGTCACCATTTTCTCCCTATGGTCACAAAAATTAATACAATTTAAGAGAAACAGGATTTTGACAAATTGTGTATTTATTTATATCCAATTAGTATAAATTAGGTTTATGCTCATTGAATATAAAATAATGAGGATCTGGGTCACTCTACCAGGTAAGCACATAGAAAAACTAAAACACTCTCTGCAGGAGCTTATAAGAAAAAGCCAGCATGTACAATAAAGGAAGGGGATACTGTGTACCCGCATGACCTCCTGAGGTAGTGGGGATTGAAATTTATTCTGCAAACATTTCCTTTTGTAATTTTAAAGAAGACCCTGAATTAGGGATGAGATAGAGTAAGCTTCATATGAGGTATGAATGAATCCGAGTTGTGCAAGGGGAGGAAATAGCAGGACACCACAAGTGCTCTGGCCCTAGAACTTCAATGCTTACTCTTTCCTTCCACCCTGACATTTCCTGCAACTGATAGGTCTTGCAACTCTGAGTGAAAGCTTGATCTGACTAGCAGGTCCTTCTTTCCTTATCCTAAGGTTTCCATATCCACTCTTCAAAAGCTACTAACTGATATTTCAGTATCAGTTGCTCTTGAATATCATGGCTTCCTAATCTTGGTATTAAATAACCAGGAGTTGTACCTTCTATTTTATTTCTCAGTTTCCCTGCAGGATTAGGCTTCAGTTACCCACAATGAGAAACTGATTCATAATATCTTTGTTCTTAACTTCTTTCCTTTTTCAGTTTCATTTTCTCATTCAGCTTCTATTTGTATGAAAATATTTGAATCAGGATATGTTTCTGGAGAACCCACCCGAAGACAAGACAGTAAGTGACTTTGTCATGTCACTGAAACAGTGATAGTGCAGAGATTTACTTTTCTCTAGAACCAGTACTTCATTCACTACTGCATTCAGAAATGCTTTGTGCACACTAAACTTGATATTGACATTGATTAACTCTAGACTTTTATGTGGAAAGATCACAATGAGACATCATGGAAATAGAACCAGAAGATATCACACAAGTTATTTTTTGTGCAAGAGTATGATCAAGTAATGTGAATAGTTTATTTTAATAAGAAAAATGTCTGTATGTATTATTTTCTCTCCAATGTCTGTTTTTTAAAGGAGGAAATTCTGTTCTTTACAGTTGGATCAGTTTTCAGGCTTTTTTTCATTGTACAGAGAAGCAAATCACATCAACTCGCTCTCTCTCTCTCTCTCTTTTTCTTTTTTCTTGAACAGTGTGATGTTTCAAGAATGGGGAATTTTGACTTTTGGGGGGAGGTTTGGTGTAGATGAAGTCATGGCACAAACATGAAGGAGGGAAATTGGGAAACACTGTGCAGACAATGGTTGCTGCACTGGTGAACTAAAGAAGGACTGACTTGCAGCTATTGACATGTAAAAGAAAATCTGAGAAGAGAAAAGAGCCATGTGAATTTTTTGTGCAGCTATCCAGTTGTGTAGAAAGCCTTAGCATGGCACAGAGAGCTGAAAAGATGTCTAAATATGTATTTCTAAAGATTTTAAATATGTATATGAATGACTAATATCTAAATTAATTATAATTACATTATTAGCACTCTTTACTTCCTTTCTCCTCCTACCTCTGACTCTATCTTAGTGTTTCTAAAACTTTGTCCTGGGGGAGCATTTTACTATTTACAAGTGCAGTCATTTTATTTTATTTTATTCATTTATTTTTTTTGTGGCACCAGGGATCGAACTCACAGCCTCGCGCCTGCCAGACAGGCACTTAAGCCGCTGAGCCAAACTCCTGGTCCTGGTTTTTTGAAGGTGCAGTAATTTTAAATTCTGATTTCTGCTAACACCCATGCCCCAGCTGTCATAGAATGACTATGTCTTTCTTAAGATCTATATGGAGATCAGAAGTAATTTTTGTTTAATTTTGTTTGACGATTTCATTGATTGTGATATTATGCTCAGTGTCCATGGCAGATCTCTTTAATTCTCAGATATCTTTAATTTTAATTTATACTGGAGCCAGTACAGTTTAAATAGACTCCCAGTAAGTTTAGCTTTTGTACTTTCTTTCCCCTGTATGAGAAGTTGTATTTCTGATGAGGCAGCATGGCTACCCTTGGAATGATGGATGAAAAGAGAGAAAATAGTGAAGAAAGCATGCCAGATTCAATTTAGAGATGATTTTAAGAGTAAAGTGTACAGAAATTGTAAAAGATGTTTTGGTGCCTCCATTTTTCCATCTAAGGTTTCAGACTCACTCAGGTAGTTCGGGTATTAGGGGAGGCAGAGGAAGAACAGTGTAGTGTGTGCTCATGCTGTGGTCCTGGTTAGGAAGGAAAGACTCTTTCTGAAGGAGCACAGTGGAGCTGCCACACCAAGTCTGCCTGGAACGCCCTCTCAGGGACATTCCTGAGCCCAGGTCGTGCTCACTTCCGAAGCCTAGGTCCCCTGTGAATGTGGACTGTGAAAGTGTTGGAGGGTGCTGAGAAGCTGAGTTAGTGTGGAAAAGAAAGCAGACTGACTATTACTTTAGCTGGTTGTCGTCGTTGTTGTTTTTAAATAAGGACTCACCTAGGGAGGCGCTTAAGAAAAAGTGTGAAAGAACTTGTTCAGTGTCTAAAAAGATAGGAAGGCTGCTGATGAAGCCTGTAAGGGAAGAAGCCCAGTACAAACTTGCCACGGGGTGCTCAGAAGTGTTGTTCAACCAGGGAACTGTGATTAGAAACTCAGCTGGACTGAACATAAGAGGCATGTCTGAGATAATTAAAACCCTTGTTAATAATGAATACTTCAGATTGGATGAAAAAGAATGGATTCAACTTTGGAGAATACATCAGAGGAAAAAGGAGACAAGGAGCTTTGTGATGCTTTCAGTGATTTTTTTTTTCTGAATAGTCCAAAACTAGAATATGAGAAAGCAAATAAAAGTTGGAAAAGGAGTAGCTAAGTGATACTGTGACTGACAATGGTAAAAACACAGAATTTCTACAACAGAAGTGGTGTCATAAAATAGGTGAAAAACAATTGAAAAGGGTACTTGAACAGAATGACACCAGAACAAGAGGGAATTAACTGAAAAGAAGAATTGAATCAACTAATGAAAATATGTCTAACAACATTGCAGTAAGAATAGGTTCAGGACTGAGGTTATTTTTGTTGTTGTTGTTGTTGTTTTATTTGTTTGCTTGTTTGTTTTCATACTAGGAATCAAACTCAGGACCTTGTACCTGCCAGGCAGGTGCTAATGCCACTGAGCTACATCCCCAGCCCACTGCACTAAGAATATACTATGGAGTACGCTAACATTATAATTTTAACTGGTAGAGAGATACTTGAAGGAATAACTGAAACAAAAAGTTTTTTTAGAATCTGAAGGACAGGAAAAACGTTATTTGGTCGTAGAAATTAGAAAAAGATAGAAAATGGGAGGAAACAAAGTAAGAGTTTCTTCCTCTTAAGGGAAAAGAAAAAAGATATAAAAGTTGGATGTATATACACAAGAGAGCTAAGATGACTATACTACTAATTCTATTCATCATTGGAAAAGAACAGCTATTACTCATATGATCAGATCAATTTTGCATGTCTGTATCTGGTAATGTAAGCAACTCTTTTGAAGATAACAATATGCAATATGACAACGATTGCTCAATTCCTATCATCTTGTTTTAAAAGCCGATATGGTTATTGTTATTGTTTTTTGTTGTTGTTGTGTTTGTCTTTTGTCTTTTGTTTCTCTTGTCTGTGTTTTTCTCCCCTCTTTAAAATAAAATTTAATAAAAAGAGTTTCTCCCTCTTAAAACCGTGGAGAAGACCCATGGCTGAAGTTCCTGTGGGCAGAGTCTAATTGAGGGAGCAGGGACAGCCAACTGCGGAGCTTCATGATCTACACCGAGTGGAGGATTCCAGAGTGTGGCGCTCTTCCCAGCATCACCCACATCATCTGCCCTGTTCTAAGGTCCTAGAATATGCTACAAGACTCAGACAGTTCAAGCAAAACAAACAAATCAGGAGATGTGACCATAGGAGAAATGGAAGAATAAATAAGGGGAGAGAGAGATTTGCTGGATCATGCACTAAAAATGTGCTAACATGACAGCAATCTATTACTTTGGGGCATGAAGAGATTATACAGTAATGCCTCAAAATACTGTTCTTTGGACTATGTGAGAGTTGGGGTTGCAAGACTGAGAATAAATGAGATTTATTTTAAGTTCTAATTTCACACTTGAAGAGAAACTTTCTATCAAAGGGTATTTTAAATCTAACTTATTGCCATAGCACATTGAAAACACCAAGATTTTGATGTTTCTAAAAGCTTACAGATTTAAGAATATTCAAATTAGAAAGACAAAGCTGATGCATTTTGGAGTCAGTTTTTATTAACACATGGAATCATTTCCAAGTTTTAAATATTTTTTTCATGGTACTTTTACTTCCTAGTCTATCCTTATGGGCTGTCAAGTAAAGGAACACAATAACTTCCTGGGCCATGCGCTCCTTAGTATAATCATGCTTCTTTCTCACTTTTGTTCTTCTAACAATGCAAGTGTAATATACTTTATGCTCCTCCTATCTATTAAAATTCATTCCTCAAAAATTAGAGATGAAGAAGAGGAAGCTCCTTGACATGTGAATGTATAAACAGTGTGATTCAATCCCCTTTCCATTTAGGTTCGCTGCCTGTGAAAAATGATGTTGACTTAAAGGACACGGTGCCATCAGAGACAGAAGAAAGTAGATATTTTGAAATATCCTTCACAGATAAAAATAGCAGGCAGGGTTTTCCTAGGTTAAGTTGGGGGGGTTATTACTGTGGTTTTAGCTTGTATAAGAAGAAAGCCAGTGTACATTTTAGGCCATAAGAAGACTGCAAGAAAAACTGAGGTGTTTCTATTTTAAAAATTATTTAGAACAGCTAAGTATGCAATGCCTATAGGAACTCCAGGTAGAAGTGGAAGGAAGATAGTCAAGAGTGGAGTTTGGTGCCAGAGACAAGATTTTGGAAATCACTTCGAAAACAGCAATTCCATTCATGAATTTGCAAGAGAACGTACACATGTGTGTGCATGGGTATGTGCACACACACATGCATTATATACAAAAAGTGAAAAACTGCTCAGAACTGAGCTCTCTAGTATTGTTGTCAACTGAATGCTTGTGTGCCCTCCCCAATCCATAGGTTGAAATCCTAATTCACAGCGTGGTGATATTAGGAGGTAAGGCTGTTGGGTGGTAATTAGGTCACAAGCCTGGAGCTCTCGTGAATGGAATTAGTGCCTTGTAACAGGAACTAAGAGCTCGTTAGCTATTTCCAGCTACATGAGTATACCAGATGGCATTATGGAACCCATAAGGAGACCCTCACCAGAACCTGACCTTGTAGACATTCTGATATCAGATCTCAAGCACCCAAAATTTTAAGAAGCAACTGTCTATTGTATATAAGTTACCACATTTATGTTGTTTTGTTGTTTTGCTATAACAACCCAAAGTAACTAAACAAATATCAAGAAGTCAGAAGCATACTCTAGCAAAGACAATGAAGGACAGAAAATTAGCATTGTGTGATATAATGGAAATGAAGGGAAATAAATATTTCATGTGAAAATGATTGTTCTATAAATGCTTCTGAGAGGCCAAAGCAGGGAAGACCAGTGAAGTTAGCCTGGATTTGACAAGGTGACAATTTATTGATTGCCATTAAAAAAAGCCATTTTGATTCAAAAGCAAAAGGATGCTTGTATGTTTGAGGAATTAGTGGAAGGTAAAGAAGTGAATGCCACAAGAGCAAAATTTTGAGAAGTTTTTCTATGAAGGAGATCAGCAATGGAATGCTAAGCACAGGGGGATTTATAAATGAGAAAGAAGGTTTATACGGCAAAGAGAGTGGACCCTCGAACATGTCAGTAGCAGATGGAAGGTATGGAAGGGAAGAAGAAATCAGTAACACAGGAGTGACAAGAATGAGTGCAGAACAAAAGCGCCAGAATGGATGAGGAGTGGTGAAAGTACCTGGAGCATGAATGGAGGACTGTCTTCTGGGGGAGTAAAAGGGAAGGAACACACAAGGGTAAGTTGCTTGAGTGAGTGGTGGTGGTGGGATAAAGGTGTTCCTTTTCAGGCAAAGAAGAAGAAATCTGCATGAGGGAAAACCCAGAAGCATCTTCATGGAGATGAGAAACAAAAAGCATTCTCTTAATTACACTGTCTGAAAGACACATCGGCTGCTCACTGAGAAAGTGAACTGGACCTGACATCAAAAGCACATAATAAGGTTTTTGTAGTTTTTTTTATTTTTATAGAGTGCAGATTCACTCATTGCCACCAAATCCCTTTATCATTGCTAGAAAATCTTCAAATAAAGAACTCCTCTAGGGGTTATTAAAAATAGATCCAGGGATTTGTGAAACTCTACCTTTCCACCAAGTCACAGTTATGGTGCCTCCGTGGAGGATCGAGAAAGGCTGTTTGTTACAAGAAATTATGCTACATTTCAAATAATACTAACAGTGAGGAGAAGCACTTAGTATGTGGTTGCACATAGTAAAATATGATGCATTAATTATGCTATGTGGTCATCAAAATAGAGCCCTGAGGTAAAAATATTACTGTCTTTTCACATTGGAGGAAACTAAGACTCGATAGAAAAGTGACTTGTCCACCAGTATATAGGTGGAGTTGGAATGTACACTAGTATGATTCCAAAGGCAGTGAAGTATATGTGTGCTTCTGTGTATCGACCTATGCTTGTGCTTACGAACTGGGTAGCTTAACAAATATTGCCAACTTTTAAGCTTACAGAGCAGGTTGTTTATAAATTTCACAGCCTTGTTTCTCTAGAGATCAGACTTGAAATAAGAAGGAAGTTAACAAAGTACAGGAATAGGCAAAATTAGGAGAATAATGTTGAAGATTTTAAAACTGGAAAGTAGGAGGATGTGAAAGATTCTACTTTACCCATGAGACAGAGCGAAGGAAAGAGAGACAGACAGGCAGACAGACACAGAAAGAGACTGGTTCTTAGAAATACAGAATTGCTATTACTTCACAAATTATCCCAACCAGCCTGCCAACTTATATATGAGAAAGATGAGGTCCATAGATGGACAGTAGTTTGCCTGAAATTAAAGGGAGAGTTAATACTTTAGTGTTTTGTGTCTCTTTAAGGGCATTTCACTGCATGGTGGCTTCTCTTACACACATAGATTAAAGAAAAAGAGATAATAGAAATTAAGATACAGATAATTTAGAAAAAACTAAGAAAATTTAATAAAGATGGGGGCAAAGGACAAATGCAAACAAGAAAGCAGATATAATTCACATATCCTAAAACACATTTGAACAAAGCATTTTGAATGATTTAAGAGAATTGTGGTCAAATTTTGATGACTGTGATAAAGAAGTAAAGCACTGAAAAGTAATTCTTGAAATGATTTCAGAAATCCTCAAGAAAACACAGAGAAAGAATGCCAAATAGCATATAGAAGTCCAAGAAGCAATAAATAAGAAAAGATACAGATAGAAAAGTCAGAGGTGTAAAATGGTCTGGAAGCCACAGTGCTGAGTTCTAGAGAACATTTGAAGAAGTTCTCATCAACCTCTGTGGAGTCTTCAGTGATGTATGGAAAAATGTTAAATGGCTACCATATCGAAATACAGTGCTAAGAAAGCCTTTAGAAAGAGAGTGAGAAGAGAGAGGCTCTTGACATCAGTCAATACAGTTTTCAAGTTACCCTTCCTCCTGCGATCCTGCTGTGACTGCTCCTAGGAAGAGTTACTGGGTGGCACTGCACCACGGTAGTGTGCCATAAATCAGAAGAAAATGGGCAATGAACTTGAAATTGCAAAATGTGCTGTGCAGAAGGGAGGGAGAATACTTTAGATGAAAGACCTTTTTTTTCTTTAGGATCATCCTGGGATATGTGAAGAAGACACCTCCGAGTGAACCTAGGATGCCCACGCTCAGAGGAGGTGGAAAAAGGATAGATGACAGATGGAGTGGAGCAAGGTATTTTTATTATGTAAGTAACCCTGTGTTCCTGCCGAGTAGGAAATGTGCCATGCTTACACTGAGTTAAAAGACTCACTGGAAGCTTCCAAATCGAAAAGACTGCCATGGGCTTTGCTTTTCATGGTATCATCTATGACAAAAGAGGAAAGAGGGTGGTACAGAAAAATGATAAATTGTAGGAATTCTGTAATTTTAAAGATGAAAATGAGAAGTACAAAACTTTTAAAAAGATGCTTTCATTGTATAGACAGACATTGTAAGCCATACAACATTTATAATTCTTTGTTGTGGAATATATTTTGTGGTTCTAACGTGGTGAAACTTAATAATGGTATATATAATTATGGATCCTTTATTTGGAAAATTCTGAAGAATATACTGTTAAAGCCAATATACTTTATAGTGTATAAAATATTTTTCTTAATAGTGAAATGTGATATTAACAATTTATAAAATTGAATTGACAATCTTGAAGCTAGACAGTTTAATTTTATCTTGTTTGATTTCATTTCTGAGCAGTGCAAATATACAAGGAAAATAAAGAAACAAATGTGCTATATATCTTTTACATTTTACATTATGATAAAAAGTAATAAAAATGTGTTATTTTTTATTGTATTTTATGTTATGTCATTGGAATAAGCATTCTTTCATTTGAGAATCCAAATATATATTTCATTCTTTTCAATTATACTCTAATTAAAATTTTTTATTCTCAGTCATTTAAATGATTTTAATCATTTAAATTTTAATCATATAATTATTCAGAAAATTCATAATTGTAAATGTAATTTATAATTTAAATAGTCTAATAACTGGATAACCATGCTTTAAATTGTTTCCTTATTATTATATTTCTATTCTGGTTAACACAAACATAGATACATACACACACAGATATACCCATTATCTTCTGAATTTCAATGATAGATTTTTCCAAAATAGTTTAAAATATTCTTTATTATGGAAATTTTTTAATATTTAAAAAAATCATCTAAACTACCACATTCTAGAATACTCTATACTCTTATTTATTTTAATGAACTCTATATAATGAAAGAATTGTGAATGAAACAGAACACTTATTCTTTCCCCTTTTTATATTTCTCCATGTTTTGCTGGCATTAAAATCCTTGGAACTGAGTTTTTCAGACTCCTTTGCTAGAATGGCTGTATTTTCCACTGATGAGAGCCACTTGATGAAATCTGAAGATTGTAAGGAAAACTAGAAAATATTATTCTTCCTCCAATAATGATTGATGGTTGTATGGACCTCAGAGAAAATTACATTTTAAAAAAACCTTTTCAGATGTAACATATGTCTTTTAAAGTGCACTAATACAAAGTCTGTGAGTAAATAAATATTTACATATGTGTAGATCTGTGTGACAACACCTTTGTTAAAACAAGGACATTTTCAGCACCCAAGAATTTTTCCTTCATGTTGCGTGCCAATCAATGCCCCCTCTCCAGCTTCAGGGGTAAAAATAATATTGACATATCATTTAGATTACCTTTGTGTATTCTGAAATTCATATCAATTGATTTACACACTTATGTATGTACTCTTTTGTATCTGGCTGCTTTTACTCAGTATATTTGTCTGCAAGAATCAGTCTTGTTCCATCCATGGCAATATTTCGTTTGTTCCAGTTTCTGTATAGTAGTTGTTAAATGACTGTGCAAGATTTTATTTTCTGTAACAATCACAATGGATATTTGTATTTTCACCAGTTTTTGGCTTTTGTAAGTAAAGTTGGCAATAGCATTTACATGCGTATGTCTCCAATGTACATAAATGCCAGACATACACAATTTATGGAAAAGAGGTTGATTTTGCCTCATGGTTTTGGTGGTTCAATCCATGATAGGCAGGTTTCAGGGCAGAAAAGGCATGGCAGAACATGACAGACGAAAAGCTCTTCAGCCCCTGGCAGCCAAGAAACAAAGAGAGGAAAGAACTGGGGACAAGAACATATTCTTCTAGGTCACACTCCCTGTGATCCACCTCTCTTAACCAGGTTCTACCTTCTAACAGAACATTCAGTTAGAACTCATGAATGAATTAATCCACGGATGAATATAGTTGACCCAATGATATCATTATCTTCAAAAAGCCTCACCTCAGAACACAAGAAACTTTTAAAGAAAAATTTACATCTAGAATGTAATTTATGAGAAGATGAAATGTGCATCAATCTCCAGCTAGGCCTCTCTGGAGGTCTCCCTGTGAATGATAATCTTGGTGTATTAGGTACATGTGGTTGTGGAACTGGTTTCTGGCAGTTTCTGATTTAAGCAGATTTCCCTGGGATCTAGTGGTAAATTTGAAAGATGGAAGGCTTCCTTGGTCCTTATTCTTCCCCTTCAATATATTTAAAACACAGAATTTTCTTTAACTCCATTTGGTTTGAAATATACAAACTGATTTCTGTTTGCTAACAGAAATGTTTCCAGGCTTTAGACTGTTAGAGGAAAATATGTCTAGGATTATTTATATCACCTATGGCTGCCAGATAAATTACAGTTACCTGTTACATCTGAATCTCAGATAAACAGCAAATACTTTAGTCTGGGTATTACCCATATGATGTTAACATCTTTAATTGATAAATTGTCAAGACTAGACAGACATGGTTGTGACGGAAGCAGCTGATCACCAGCAGATAGTGCTAGTTCATGGGATGCAGGAGAAATGCAGTCACTGTACTTGCAGCCTGCATTTGCCGGGATGAAGGTATTTGTAATGAAGGCTAACTATGCGAGCCCTAGTGATACTTTATCGATAATGTCACTTAATTAGTTAATGTCATCAGTGTAATTTTGAATGATAAAGGATTTACCTAAGAAGATAAAATAAAAAATACGCTCTGCATTAATTTTGTTTCTATATTTCAATAGATGAGAAATCCAGCCTAAAATAACTTGCCAATTTAACTTTGGACCCAGCTATACATAGCCTGGTTCATAAATGTTGTTGCCTGCCTCTGCTTGATTTTGTTATAATAATTGTATTACTGTATTATTGATGTGCTGTAAATTTCACATATTTCAATTGTGTAACGTGAAATACTTGACGGGTATGTGTGTTCAGTAAACACACGTATCGCCACCAGAGCTTCTCTTTACTCCTTTTGAGATCTTGCCTCTCTTTATCCTCAAGCAACCACTATTCTGCTTTGTGTCACTGTGTATTGGTCTTCATATCCAGAATCATATTTCAATGAAATTGAACAGTGTGCATTCTTTTCATCTAACTTATTTTTTACTCCACAGAAATACTATTTTTAAATTTTTCCAAGTTGTTTGTGAATTGGTAGCTAAGTCTTTATTTTAAACTAGTATTCTATTGTATGGAAATATTGCTATCTGTTTACAAAATTATTTATAGGTTGATCCTTGCATTGGTGGTTGACAGTATGGGATCATTGCTAAAAACTTACTATGAGTATTCACGTGTGCACACATACCTGCTTTCATTTTTCTTAGGAAAATAGGTAGTGGAATGTCTGAAGGGTACTAGATAGTGGAATGGTTGGTTCACATGATATATATATATATATATATATATATATATATATATTTGAATTTAATAAAGTATCAAACTGTTTTTCAAAGTGCATTCTTTTACATTTTTCAACAACAGTGTATGTAGTACCTCCATTTCCTCACCAACATTTGATGCATTAAATATTTTTAATTTTAGTTATTTTCACAAGTATGTAGTAATATCTGTTTGTAATGATATTAATCATTTTTTTCATATGCCTATTTCCAGTCAATGTATCTATTTGGTAAAATGTCTGTTAATGGGTTTTATATTTTTGACCTATTAATATGGTTGTTAATGGCATGATAATTAACCATTATAAGGACTTATAAGTAAATGGGTCTGATGCTGGATAAAAAGGAGGTAGAGAGGAAGGAGGTGAAAAGAATTGAGATGTTTTATGTACATACACCGATTCCCCACAGTGAATGCAATTATGTACTACAAACATGTACTAATAAATATCTTCAAAAAAAGTGTGCTCAAAATTCCAACTCATTTTTTAAAAAACTAGGTTGTTTTCTTATTGATAAGTCTTAAAATGTCTTTATATAGCATAAAGAAAAAAATATCCATATATTGATTTTAAAAGTTTTCTCTTAGTCTGTGGTTCTCTGCCCTGGAAACTTTATTCACCTTAGTTTCCACGTGCTCTTGGCTCCTTTTCAATTGTGGACTCTTTCAAACCACACTTGTTTTCTTGTTAGGCCACAGCTAAATAAGAATAAGATCTAACAGCAATTTTTAGGATCACCTTGTTTGTTTCATGTCTCTCATGAATCACTGTATTTCATATCTACTTTGACATATTGTTGCCTGCCATCTATTTTTGGATTGTATCAAATGACAAGTTAAAGCTTCTCCCTGTTTTTGCTTCAAATTGTAACTACTTTTAACAAAATATAGTACAGTATTTAACTCATTGAAAGAGGTTAGAGGTCTCTTCTTTCAACTCTGATTACCTAAATTTTACTTGGAACTGAATTTATTGAATAATCACGTCTCAATATTTCCATTGCCTGCCATTTAAAAACATTCTGTGTGATGAGTTTTTGTCAAAAATCAGTATAATCTTTTTGAGGTTATGTGTTAGTTTCTAAGTAACAGCTACACTGTTCAACTGACACCGTGATGATGTAAGTAAGGAAAGTTTGCAAAACTATCTTGAAAAATATAATTATATCACAGAGACATCTAAGACAAATCAGAAACAAAAATGCTAAATATTTCGCCCACTGTCATTCAGACTCAATGTTTTCATATATGTAGGCAGAGAATCTTATAATTAAGAACTTTTCTGGAATGTTGGAAAGAGATTTAGGTAGTTTAAAATGTAAGTAGAGGCAAATCAAAATCATACAATCGAGATGAGAAATAAGAAATAAAAACATACAGATTGCATTGACGTAGTCTTCAGGATGAAAAGAGTTATTCAGTTTAACTTGATGAGTGGCTGTGTCATTTTCCTCAAAGAACGAACATTTCAGGAAAATAATAGTGGACAATTGGAAAGCTTAAGTATATCTGAAATGAATACACTGATGTTTGCAAAAAAAAGTACGTTTAAGCATCCGATAATTATACCTGTTTGCAATTAGAGGGGACTTGTAAGGAGAAATAATCCAGGTGTAAATTAGATGTATCCAATGAGGTGACCCCCATCTAGCACATTCTGTAGGCACTCTATTGTTGTGAAAACTAGGCAGATATAACTTCATCTAGGCTAGAAAACTTTGATGTAAAGAACTTTTACTGCAATATTTCCAATAGCTTTAAAATGAATCTCATGTCATTTTGAATAGCTGAAGTTGGAAGATGGAAGGGATTTGATATAAGTTGATGATTACTGGTTATTGAACCATGATTTAAAAAAGGAAAGTATATTAAATAGCACTTGTAGTTATAGTTTAACAGTGATCCTACTTTCAAGGAAATTCTGGAGACTGTGGACAAGGAAATGGAGATATAAGTAATGTGTACTTTGATGATAAGATTGTGATTTTTCCAAGGATAAGTGAATCTACTCACAAGTCATTTAGAAATACAAGGGGCAAAGACATACACTGTCAACTTGTTTATGCTCTACTCTTATGAATCTGTGAAAACCATTGGCTAACATGGAATCAGTAGCCTTGTTTAAACTAATTTAGGATGAGATATAATTTCAAAATCCTTACTAGCAATGGCTCTATTTTTTCATATTCCTAGTCTTTAATATAAAGTAAGTCACAAAAATTTTATTTCACAGAATTGAAAGCAAGACATCTTGAGAAATTAAATAAGTTGAAAAATTATGCAAACATTTGGTGTACAGCAAAGATTAAGCAGACTTCCTTGTTTGCAGTGTTATTTTTTTCTGCACTGAGAATATTTCATTGATAAGAGGGAATTGCATTTACGATCTTTAATAGCTTTTATAACAATAGAAGCAGAGAATTAATTTAGTTCTCCAGTTAGTCATCCATTTGCCCTTCTTGTAATGCCAGGTGGTTATGTTCTGAGGAAGCATTTCTACCTGACTCAAAGTCTATACAGTATGTTGTTGAGTACATCTGGTACCATAAATGACATAGATGCCAACTGTTCCAGGCAGAACGCAGTATCCTCCAAGCCACAGTGACTGTTTCAGAGTAAACACTGACTGATGCTGAGACACTCAAGAGCAGTCCGGATGCAAACACAGAATTGGTATTTGTTCTTCAGATCTGGAGCTCTGATGATGTATAACTGGAACTGGTAGTAATTCTCATAAAATAGTAAGATTGCTTCTGACAACATAAACTTCTATGAAGAAAACACCAGAGGGAACTTCTTGTTTCTAACATGACATAAGCACTGTATTATCCTCTCATAACAAAATTAACAAAAAACTGAACATAATACATGAAACAATGAATTTTAAGACACTGGACACTGGACAAGTTTGGGAAAAAAAGAAGGTGTTCCTTATAATTCTGCCAGGCTATGTTCTTGAAATAACTTTCAGGTGGGACTCAGGGAGAAGGGACGAAAGTGGATAGTGGCACACTTCTGGTTGAGAGACACCACTGAGTTGTTAGGAGGGTATGTTATAGTTTGCATCTTAAGTGTTTCCCCATGGTCCAACTGATAAATGCATTTTCCCCAAAGTGGCAGTATGGGTAATTAGTGGAACATTTAAGAAGCGAGACCTTGAGGGAGATTTGCAGTTCACTCAGAGGATGGCCTCAAAGGTGATTGTGGGACCCAGATCCCGCTCTTGTTTTGTCTTTCACACGTTGATCATGAGGTTATAAGCTCTAAACCTGCATTCACCTCCTCTGTAATGTGCTGTGTCACCACCGGCCTAAAAAAACAAGGCCAGGTGATCAGGGGCTGGAACCTCTAAAGCAGTGAGCCAAAAGAAACCTTTTCTCTATTGTTGATTATCTGAGCTATTTGTTATCATGACAGAAAGCTGATAGCTGCAGAGCAGCAGAATATACGAGATCTCTACAGAAACCAGAAATCCTTAAATTGTCCTTTGTTTTCTACCAGATTTAAGGAAAGTGCTCATAGTTCTGGAAATGGTTATGCAAAATTTCTAGAGGAAACAGTACCCAGTGGTCACCACAGGACTACAAATAGACCTTCAAGCCAGCCTAGAAAGCCAATCATAAAGAAGGTAGATAGAGTATTCAGAAAAGTCTTGATTCAACAGGGGAAAATAGCTTTAGACCAAGTGCTGCTCTTGCCCAGCCATAAAAATTTTGAGTACCAAGACCTTAAAGCAGCAAACTGTTGCCAAACAATTTAATTGCAATATATATATATATATATAATATGAATTATGTTTATATGAATACATATAAACACAACAATACCCCATATCCAGTAAGATAGAACTCACGCTGTGTGGCAACCAAAAAAATATTGTCAGGAATTTCATAAATCTGCCAAGTGTAACCTATAGGAAAGAGAAAAATCAACAGACACAGATGTTATAATTAAAAAAAACCAGGACATTGAACAATCATGAACTATATATCTTGTCCTCAAACGTTTAAGTAGAAATTTGAAAAGTATAAAAGGCAAACACTGACTTTCTAAAGAGGAAAACAACGTCTGAAATGAAACACTTTATATAATTAATATACTCAGATAAAAATATACAGATTAGACACTGAAGATGAGATTAATGAATTTAGAACTCCACAACAGAAACTATCCAAAATGGCATAGAGGAATAAATGGGGGGAAATGAAAGACACCAATGAGCTATGGAATTAACTAATTTTTCCAAACAAGAAAGAGAAAAGAAGGAATGAGTTGGTCAAGGTTGTAGAATAAATAATTGACACGCAAACTTCAATTATTTTTCTAAATAGTAAAAACGAATAACCAAAATTGAAACTAAAAAAATTAAAATAATGAAAACCTATTAGAGATTATACTGACGTAGACACTCAAAACTACATTGTGGTGCTGAAAGAAATTGAAGATCTGAATAACTGTAGATATGTAATGTATCGATCCATCAGAAGATTCAATATTGTTATCAGTTCTCAATAAGTTGGTATATTGATTTAATGAAATACCTCTCAAAATCCCAGCAGACTTTTTCTGAAATTAATTCTAAAATTTTTATAGAAATATAATGATCTTAGAATAAACAAAACAAATTTGATAAAGAATAACAAAATTAGGCGATCCTGCACGCCGCAAGAATCAGCGCGAACCTCAGGGAAACGCCGGCCAGCCGCGCAGGACACAGAGGTACGCAGCCCAGCCCAAATCAGCCCGGGAACCCAGAGCTGCTCACCGGGGAATTGAACATCATAGCTGCAGGGACCTGGAGAGCTTGGGCCCCCGCCCCCCCACCAGAGTGCAGAGCGCACGGCAGCTCCATTCTTCAGCCGCGCGGCTCGGCTGGAGCCTGTGACATCCCACAGCTCCTGTGCAGACCGCGCCGCCCAGCAGGGTTGCTCCCGGCACTGTAGGC
>RJWM01011818.1:0-58568 GCA_004363535.1 Dasyprocta punctata | reverse complement strand
CCTAGCACCACAGACTAGCTCATCCTGCTTCAGCCTACTGTGTGATGGAGACAGCCCACTGCAACGTGTCCCTACAAACAAACCAGAAGCAAAAACAAAAGCCCAGCACCAAACAGGTACAGGACACAGGCCAGCCATGTTGCAGGACAGCACAAAATGACAACTGCTAGGACAGCCAAACTGTGACTTCACAGCATCTATGTGGCACTCCATCAACATAACACCCTCAGCCCGAAATTTAGAATCCGATCTCCATATATTGCTAGTGATATCATGAAATAGGAAGGAAAACCATGAGACAAGTCACCAAAGCATAAAAAACGATAACTTCGTAATTTCAACTCTAACTTTAATGGAGGGCCAGGAAACATCTCTGCCACGGTGGCTCTGAGAACGATGCACTGAGCTTCACGCACTGGAGGCCCTCTGGGTCCGCTGAGTTTTAAGTTTCTAGTTAACCTGCACAACTGCTCTGGGCAGCCTTAGGAAAGCCAATTATAGTTCAATCTTGCTTTCTCAACCATAGAGTGTATGATTAAGAATACGCACATCAGAGTTGAAAGGACGGAGCTTGAATTATGGCTCTGCCTCTCACTGTGCAACTTAAAGCAAGTCGTTTTTTTTTTAAAGGCAAGTTATTGCACCATGTTGACTCATTTCTTTATCTGTAAAAGTGCAGATGATAATAGCACCTACTATAGAGTGATGCTGAGGTAATTAAATGAGTTAATATATATCACATGATTAAACTAGTTTTTGTAATGTAGTAAGCACCAAGCATTGGCTGTAATTTTTTTTTCTTTTTTTTTTTTTTTTTGAGACAAGGTCTTGTAGCTCAGTCTGACCTTGAGCTCACTATGTAGCCTAGGCTGGCCTGGAACTCACTGTAATCCCCTGCTTCAGCCTCCCAAGTGCTGGGATCACAGGTGTATGTTACCATGACTGGCCCAGCTATTATTAATTATCATTACTTATTACCTATTAACTGAGGACCAACTAAGGACTGTGAATGTAATAATAACCATAAATTTCTAGGCTGGGGATTTAGCTCAGTGGTTCAAGTGCTCGCTTGGTAAGTGCAAGGTCCTGAGTTCGATCCCCGGTACCAAAAAAAAAAAAAAAAAACCTCATAAATTTCTAACTTGGATACTTAAATGTTACCTTTATTGAATACTATAAAAAAAATAGTACAGAGGCCTGGAAATTCTACTTATAATGCGTTTGCCTAGATTGCAACGTTTGTCTCATCCTTTGGTTTTTCAGTATGTAGAGGACTAAATTAAAAGGCAGCATGGTCTATATATGGATCGCCTTCACTCTGTGGTCCTGCTCCTCCCAGGTGACACCACAGAGAGGAGAAGATGGACATACTAACATGCTAGCTGCACTCCTGGGGACAAATGCATCCTAAAATCTTGACTGAGCTGTTCTGAGCTCATGAGGTCTAGTACTTACTAATCTATGAAAGTGAAAGTGACAAGTAATGCTTCTTAGGATTGTATTCAAAGCATGACAGTTCCTTGGACCTAGCCAGTATCTCTTACACATCAACAAATACTCCGCTGCATTCATTTTTCTAGAGACCAGACATTTATTGTGCAACTACTATGAAGTAGCCATTGAATGAGGTGCTGGTGTACATAGATTTTTGCCCTCACTTAACCACTTAGGGAATAAATAGTTAACTTGTAATTTCTGATTAAAATATAAATATCAAGATGGAGAAAACAGTTATAGAAGACCTAATCGAGTTTCTACTGAAGAAATGATGCTCAAAGTGAGACCTGTTATTTCTGGGTAATGGTAGGTTTTTTGAGCAAATGGTAGCACTGAAACTAACAATCACCCCTAAAAATACTAGAAAAATGTGTTAAAATTCTTCCTTGAGGCATCTAAGAATAGACAAGATAGTAAAGAACTAAGGAAAAAAAGCTGGGCATGGTGGCACACACCTGTAATCCCAGCACTTGGGAAGTTGAGGCAGGAGAATTGTGAGTTCAAGACCAGTCTGGGCTATAAAGTGAGCTCAAGGCCAGCCTGAACTGCATAACGAGATCCTGTCTCAAAAATACAAAAAACAAAACAAAGCAAAACAAAACAAACAAACAAATGAAATCTAAGGAAAATGAAGAAAAATGAGAACCCAAGGAGTCACTTTGCCCCGAGAGCATCTTCAAGTCCTAAAAAATTAGGATTTAGTTTGGAAGACTTTAAACCTAGAAGAAAGTTAAAAGATCAAGATCTTCTCAAAGAAGAGGTCCAAATGAAACCTTCCCCTCAATATATGAGAACTGGAAATGGCTCAAACCCCAGGACAAAGGTGGGCTGGAAATTAACCTCTTCTGCAGATTTGTAATCTGGAAAGCCAAGCCCTGAATTTGGTTTAGGGTAGCTCTGGACTACCCAACACCTAGCAGAAGCAACCACTGGAGGAAGATGACTTTCTAACCAGGCACAAATGAAACTTTAGCACAGGAAACAGTCCAAGGATAACCAAGGCTACAAAAAAACAAGTCACCACGAAAAAGAACCAGTCAAAAAGCATACCAAGAAAAGAACTGCAAACTTGGGGAACTGGAGTTATCAGACTACAAAACAAGCACGTTTATCATGCCAAGGTGAAGAAAAAAACAAGTTTGAAAATATGTCTGGAACAGGAAAACTAGTACCCTAGATTTTCAAACAAACCCAACAGAACTTCTGGTAGTTAAAAATATAATATTATAAAGACTCAGAAGAGTTTTCCATCAAATTAGAGAAGGTAAAGAGAGACTGGAGCAGTCAGAAGTGATCTAGAGCAAGTGAGGGAAAAATAAGAAGATACCTAGGAAGACAGAGGTGTAGAAGGAAGAGAGAACAGAGGATATCAGGATCCCAGAGAGAGGGGGAAAAAAAAGATGAGCCTCAGATGGTATTGGAAGAAGTAACAGCTGGCAATTTTCTAGAACTTTTGAGAGATACCATTATGTAAATTTATAAAGCCCATTAAATCATGAAAAGAGAAAATAACAATCCACACTGAGGCACATTACTATGAAAATACACACCAAAAACAAGAATGAAGTTCTTAAAGAAACCCTGAAAAACAAAAATATTATCTTCAAACAGTGACAGGTTGACAGGTGGTTTCTCAATGGCAACAGTACTAGAGAGTGGAATGATAGCCTGAATATGCTGAAATAACTGCTAACCTTGAAATCTCTATCAGCAAAAAGAAATCTATCATCCAAAAATAAAGATAAAACTATCATCCAAAAATAAAGATACAACTATCATCCAAAAATAAAGATGACTGAAAATATTTTCAAACAATGTGTTTTCCATCAGTACATTTCAATAAGGGAATTCCTAAAGGATGTATTTTAAGAAGAAAATGGTCCCAAGTGGAAGACTGAAAGTATAAGAAAGAATGAAGCATAAAAGAAGTGGTTCGTATACATGTATCGCTAACAAATACTGTTGCATAATATAATTGTTTTATAATCTCCTTTAGTATAATTAAAATTTTCATCAATAAAAGCATATAAGATGGACTTGAAAGTAAATATAAATTGTTCTGAGGTTCTCATAAAGACAAAGAATGTAATATTTGATTAACTTTAAAACTTGGTAAGTAGACATAAATATATTTAAGTGATAATTTCTAAAATAACAACTAGAAGAATAGAAAGAGAATCCCCATTTTCCAAACAACTAAACAGAGAAAATAAGAAAAAAATTTAAATCAGTCTAAAAGGAGTCAAGAAAAGAAAAGGTCAGGGTGCATATACCAAAAATAAAATGTTAGCTTTAAACCCAAACATATCAGTAATTACATTAAATATGAATAGACTAGAAGCTCTAGTTAAGACACAAAGACTGTCAGACTGTCTTTTCGAAAATCCAACAGAATAGTAGCTACATGAGAAAATAAAATACAAAGAACAAGAAGCTGCTGCACTGGCTAAGAATAGCTATCTAGGCAGAAAGAATGACATATATAAAGATTTAGCAGGGGAAAACCAAAATTGATTGGTCAGTATGGTCAGAGACAGAGATGAAAGGGAAATGGGGACCAAGTCAAGTCTGGAGCGGTGGGTTGGGCCAGCCCTTAGAGAGGCAGGCCAAAGAGAACTGCAGAACTGATCTCAAATGGCTGAGAAAATTAAAAGAGGTCAAAAGATACAATCTAGGACTTCAGATTGCAAAACAATAGAATTAAACACATATACAGAGAGCTAATGTTAGATAACAAAGAGCACCTTGGGCCATTTGGAAGTGTCATGGCTGGAGTGTGAATTCAGAGATGAGGATAAACTGGAGAAGACCTGCAAAGAACCACAAGGTCAGATGACAGAGTATTTGTATTTGGATAAAGTGATTTAGATTTAGATTTACCTTTTGCAGATGATGGGGGGAAATGCTGAAGCATTTTAAATCAACTGATTTGATGAGATGTGCACGTAAAACCACTCAGGCTGTTGGGGCACAGTTATAATGTAGAAAGGTTGTAAAAGAAGAAATAAAGGGAAATTGGAAGCAGGGGAATCAGTCAGGCCACTGGTGATTCCAGAGCCACTGCAGTATTTTAATATACAATGATGTGCAGAGAAGTGAAGATTCTCATTCTTTACTCCCTGAAAGAAAAGGCCAAAATCTTGGAAGTGGACGTATAATTTCAGCACCCATAGAAAGCTGTTCCCACTGCTGTTACCAAACTCTCTAAAAATTGTTTTAATTTTGAAATTCTAAAACCTGCCAAAGGTACTAATAAGCATTTATTTGCCATTTTCTGAGGACAGAGCATCTATCTGCCTAGCACAATGGGAAATACAAAAGACTCAGAACCACAACCTAACAGGAGATGTGTCATTCATTTGCTAAAATAGGAGTTTGCATTTTCAATTTACTCCAACCTCCCAGGCACTGCTGGAACCTCTTTTAGACAGGTCATAGGTAGGAAGGATTCCAGGGAGGTGAGCTCATCACTCCCACAAGGCAGCCAGCTCAACTGTGGGAAGATCTTTATTTTGCATTTCCATTTCGCCCCACTGGCCTTTACTATCTTCCTGATGGAAGCAGAACAAAATTAGCCCCTTTCCTACATAAGCATTTTTCTCATACACACTTAGGACATACACAATGTTTCTGCCACAAACTTGTATCTGAGCCCGCAGACCCCTCTCCTGGTCCCTCCACAGCTGGGCTCTGGGGTCTCGACATCCTCCTTGATCTGAGACACCAGAACTGACCCCTGAAGAGCCTTTGTATGGTTGGGTTATAGGCAGCTGAGTTAGATAGAAATATAGGCAGTCAGCCAGGGCTAGGCCCTCCTGAGAGCCAGTGCAGAAGGCCAGATATCTTATAACCTTGGAGGAGACAGATATCTTCTGCTGCGGGCCAGACTTCAAGATAAAAGGTCAAGCAAATACACCCACATCCTAAGGATTGATAATCTAAATATATCTCTATCACCCTGAGGAAGCCAAAAGTTACCATCCCAACTCCCTACAACCAAAGGCCCTGATCTGTATTCATGCCCAACTCACCTCCCCATTTGATCCCAGTTTAATCAATTTTACCTGAGTAATTACACTTGTAATCTTACTGGTTGACCATAGTTTTGTCCCACCTCATCCCCTCCTTGCGAGCTCCCATCTTTCCCCCACTTTAGACTTGCCTTGCCTCATGGTTTTGCTCTATAAAAACTCTAGAAAAGGCAGGGTCCTTGGTAACACACCTGGGACCTTTTCTGTCTCTCTCTCAGACAGAAGCTTTCTTTCTCTCAATAAGTATATTCTGCTCTTAACCTCCGTTATTCCTAGAATTCATTCTTTGATTTTAGAGAACACGAACATGTACTGGGCACCTAGTAGGTTGGGAGTTTCATTCCCCTGTATCAGTTGTATACAATGAACTGGCAGTCTTCAAATCACAACCAGAAGCAACAGATAAAGATGCTAAGACAGAGGTTAGATAAGGGGTGAAAGTTTTACAATAATGCCAGTTTAGTCTTGGGCTCAAATGTATGACTTTCTCTGCCAGAGTGCAAAGAAATTGGCATTTAATTTTTCTTTTCCACACAGACTCTGAGACCCCATTTCTGTTAGGTTTTCATCTGCAGGAGGTGTCTAAAGTGCCCACAACCCCCAGGTGTCCAAGTCATCCACAATCTTGGTCCTGCAGCTGCTTGGTGAACTCACAGAGACCAGATGCACCTATCTGGAGTTCTGTGTGCATATAAGATATGATAAATACTGTATATTCACATATATTCCCTTAATAATATGTTGATATCTACAGACTGTCTATTTCCTCCTACTGAAATAAGACAAGATATTCTAATCTCACAGAAACATAGGTCAAAAGGATACAAGCTATACCTCTAAATGAAAATAGGCCACAGTCAAATAGAACAAGGCATTTAATTCCCAAATATCCCCCAACTGCCATCTGTTTAGTGACATATTCTGAAATCTGAAACCCAGTGCCAGCAGCAGGCAAGAATCCTCTCTCTGTAAACAGTGGAATGCAGCTTGTCAGAACTATAAGCCACCCGCTACACATTCATCAGCCCTTTAAAACCTGAAGGCAAAGGTTACTTAAGATGGCACTTTAATAAAACAAGACAGGTGATGCACCTGAGTTAGACGTTGGACACATTCGTGGCTACACCCTTTAAGGCCTAAGCCAGGAAATGAAAGGAGGAGGAAACAGGGGGCAGAGGCACTGACATGGGCAGGGAGCCCAGAAAGAGCGGCAATTTTCAACTGGCTCAGAGGAGAGTGTCAAGGTGGGAAAATAACCCTAGGAGGCACTGCCTGAATGTCAGGGCAACCTACTGGGAGCTGGAGCTCCTTCCAGTTGAGTTGCCTCCATCCTCATGCAGCCTCAAAGATGGCAGGGAGGGAAACAGGAAACGCACTTCCAGTGAGCCAGCAGTAACTGTGGGTTGGAAGGAGAAACAAGATGCACCCTTCCCATGAGCTAGCAGTAACTGCGGGCTGGGAGGAAAAACAAGATGCGCCCTTCCCGTGAGCCAGTGATAACTGTGGGCCAGGTAGAGAAACAGGAAGCACCCTTCCGGTGAGCCAACCCCTACCCCCAACCATAAGCAACCGGCTAATTCAGAGGAACACAGACTTAGTTGATAGCAACTGAAGTAAAAAAAAACAACTTAATGCTTACACTGTTTGATTGACTTTGCAGGCCTAAAGCCAGTAGTCTGAGCATCTATTCAGAGGATAACAATATGCAGTATAGCAACTATGGGAGATTTTTTTCTGTCTTGTTTTTGAAATCCAATATTGTTCTCACTGTTTTGTTTTGCTCCATTTTATTGTTTTGATTGGTTTTATTCTGTTCTCTTTTGTTTGATTTTATTATGTCTGATGGTATGGGCAGCAATTTTGAAGAAAACAAGAGGCATTATGGTAGCAATGGTTGGTTTCCTATTCCTGTTTTGAAGTCCTCTATCACTTTCACTGTTTTGTTTTGATTCGCTTTATTCTGTTTTATTTTGTTTAGTTTTATCCTCTTAAAAAAAAAAGGGGAGGAAGGAGGCTAGAGGGCTCGCAAAGTGCAGACAGGCCACCATCATCACAGAGGCCCCTGCAGTTGCCTCCTCTCACTATCAGCAAGAACAGCACCTTGGGAGTTGTCAGGGAAACTTGGGATCTTGACCACAGATCCTATAGGCAGACAAAATAGGGAATGGAGAAAAGAGACTACCACATAGGCTGCAGACAGAGGAGCTGGGAGCTGGGGTCAGAGCTGGATTCGAATGTAGGAAGTTACCTGTACCACGTGACTTGACTTCTCCTTAGCATCACCTAACCCTCCAGCATCTCCATGCAGTGGGAATGTTGGCCCACTTTCTAGGGAGGGGAAGGTTCAAGGTTCAAGAACTTTAACAACAATTGCATTTGTCCAGTATCTCTCTCCTTCAAACTCCTTTTACAATAGAGCAGTGCCCAAATGAAACCATATTGTATCTCTTCTGTGAACTGAAATGCCAAGGGGAGAGATCCAGTTCTTATGGGTCCTAGGAGTCTCTCAGTAAACACCACAGGGCTTCCACTTAAAGACAAGGCTGGAGTGATGTGGAGAACGGCTGACGGACACTGATGGACATGGGCTGAGAGACATGTTGTCTTTTGTCAGAGGGCACAGTGGAGCCACAGACTCCAGGAGGAGGGACAAGGAAGCTTTCCTGTAGGGGAGCTAAGGCACACTGCTGGCACCAACATCTGGCAAAGGGCAGGACCTTAGTCTTAGACAACAAAGAAAGGCATGTAAGATTCTGTACTTACATCAAGTAAGTATCTACTGAGTGCTCACACAAAGGATCATGCTGGGGCCATGCTTCTTAAGTCATCTGTGGGGAAGCACCCAAAATTTTTTATTTATTTTACTTGAAATCCACTATGTAGTCCTATCGCATGATTCATAAAAAGCTTACATCACCCAAACTGGTCCATATCCTGCTCGATGAGTCTGATGACACTGCTCTTGGATGCTGTGCCAATGTCAAGTTGTCACGAGAATTTCTAAATACTTTCTCTCTGAATTTCTAGTTTTGTCTCTTCACCAGCCAGAAGCAGACTGTCCATGGGCTGCACCATCCCTGAGTAGCACTCTAGGGATGGAGTTGGGAGACTAGGGGGTAGCTGTTCCACACTAAGCAATGGGGTGTGTGTGTGTGTGTGTGTGTGTGTGCACCCAGCCAATTCTGCCAGATTTACAGCTGTCATAAAACCGCTGTAAAGAACTGTCTGGGTAGTCATGGCAGAGCCAGGCTCCAATTCAGATCTTCCAGTTGACTGAAGGTCTAAGCCCTTCACCTCCACATGCTTTAATTTGCAGCAGGAAGCAACTATCAACCCTCTGGCTCTCAGGCCTCCTGCTGTGCTCCAGACTCACAGTCACATGCCTATGAGTCTTCCATTTATGTCTACAGCATGGGCCTCCCCTTGGCCACCATAGCAGCAGCCCTCAACATCTCGCAGACATCTCAATTTGACATGTCTGAAGTGGAGCTCCAAATAGATCCTGCCCCTTGCAGTCTCTCCCACATCAGTTAACAGTAACTCCATCCCTCCAGTTGCTCAGGCCAAACACTTTGGAGTCATCCTGGATTGCTCCCATCATCCTGTAAGCCACCTCTTACATGTCACTACCATCCCACTCTACCTGCTGAGTCATATCCAAACTCTACTATTTCTCCCTGGCACCACGGTGAGCGCTGGCCTGGATCTTGGCAGTGGCTTCCAATTGGACTCTGGTTCTGCCTTTGCCCAATGTCTGTTACAAAGCAGGCAGGTGATCCTACAAAATCTCTGATCAGGCCACTTCTTCTGCTCAGAACCCTCCAATGGCTCCCACCTTACATCAGAGTCAAGGCCAGCTCCTAACTGATTTACCAAGGGCTGGCTCTGCTGCCCCTCTAGCTTTTGCTTCTGACCCTGGGTGTCCTAGTTCTCTCTGTTCCAGGAGCACTCAGCTTGCTGTGTGCAGGGCCTCTGCACTTGCTCTTTTCTCGGCTCAGACTGTTCTTTCATCCTGAAAGATGAACTTCCTCACTCACTCCTTTCAGAATGTTACCCAAAGGTCTCCCCGTTCTGCTAACATCTCACACTCCCCTCCTCTTCATCGTTCATGTCCTCTTACTTGCTTTATCTTCTCCTCCTGAGCAGCTGTTTTTATATAACACTTAAGGCTTCTCTTTAGCCTGTCTCCCTGAGTAGAATGTAAAGTTCACAGGGCAGAGAGTGTGTCTATTTTGTTCACATTATAACCCATGTCTACTACAGTGCCCAGCACAAAGCAGGCAGGTGCCTGACATTTGCAGAATGAGGGACATTCTGTGTCACTAATCAGGATGGTCTAAGATCCTCAGGTTGCCCCCTGCCCAACTGGTCACCAGACCCAGATGACAGACACCTCAGCATTTAAGGGGAAGGTTCCGGGAGGTGGGAGGAGAGGTTTGTCTCCAACTCTGGGCCCTGTCTCAGGAAGGGCTGAGGAGAAGTCCACTCCTCATCCCTTAAATCCTCGTCACGGACCCAGTCTCCAAAGCTCCTACTTTACACCTTCATCTCTGCAAAGGAAAATACCCCCTAGGATGGTGTTTTTAAGCTTAATCCCACATAAACCCTTCAGCTGTTTACCTGAATCCCATTTAATCTCCCATAGAGATACCTCTAAATCATCTGCTCTCAAGGAGTCAGAAAAAGCCAGCTCCTCCTCTGAACATGTTTTTATTGCTCTGGTTGCTGAGAACCAAGATTTAATTCCTATCCAGAGAAGCAGTGCAAAACAACAGAGCAATTATTTATAGTGTTTTTCCTCAGTGCTAGACTATCTAACCACAGGTTTCCCAGAGCATTTAATCTCCAGCAGGTAAAAGGCTTTATCCATTTAAATGTTCCTCCAGACAAAGCACGGGCCCCAGCTGCAAATGCACGTGTGTGATCTGCTTGACCTTCCATTTGTTCCCACCAGGGAGGACGCAGAATACTCTCAGAGGCCAAGCTATACATCAAGGGGTACCTTTTGGAGAGCAGCTGGGGCCAACGGGCCACCACTGAGGCAGGAAGGCTCCCATCTCTGGTTAACTGAGGGACCTACTCTACCCATTCACGTCTAACAACAGTCCACCGAAAGGACAAGACACCCAGAATCTCTGAAGACAGGAAGGATTTGCAAGCCTTTCTTTGAGACACCTCTTCTCCAACACCCCAGAGAATCAGACCCTACTGTGTATCCAAAGTCTCCTGGGGTCCAATGGGAACCATCCCAAGTGCTTGGTGCTGGCAAAGAACAGGATTCAGGAAGGTGAGGAGACCCGCAGAGGCGGCTGATCCAAATGCCACAGCCCACAGGTGGGGACTCGGCCCCCCGGTTGATAGCACCCCCCAACTCCCGCTCCTCTGGAGAAGACCACAGTGCAATACAGAGGCAGACCCCAAGTGCAGACCCAAGGCCACCTTATCTAGTGTGCTTCTTCAGGTAACTCAACCTCTGTATGCTCAGGACAACAGGAAGAGGAACTGTCCCTACCTTACATAGAATGGTTATGAGAGCAAAAAAACAATCTGAAACAGTGTAAAAGCTTCAGTCCACTGTCTGGCATGTAATAGGTGGTTCTTAAGTCATAGATTTGGGTTTTTTTTTTAATTTTAATCATCATTAGGAGTATTTTGTGGCTTTTATTAGTAGTAATAGTACTGTTAAAGCCATGGCTTTCAACAGGACATCGAACCTAATGCATTTTATTCCCTCATCTAATCCTCTTTTCCCTAAGGACACCACTGGAATGCACGGTAACTTGCTCTAATGACAATAACAAAGGCAGCTAACATATAGGACAAGCTGCATTATTCTAGAGCTGTTAGTGAATCTGAGTCCTTCATGTTGAGTTATTAGTTTTTATGTATGAGGTATTTAGTCCAGTATTCTAGAAAGGATATATCAAATATTTCTATCAGCTCCTAAACCCAGCTGTAAAATGGACCACAAACCACAAACAGCCTAGAAGGTGAGAAGACCTGCACCCTTTCCAAGTGAACTTTGGATCTTCACATGACCACACAGCTAAAAATTCTACTAATTATTAAAAATGCAAAGTTGGGGAGGAAAAGACAAAGCTCAGGAGAAGTGGACTCGCGACCACCCAAACCTTAGTGTAACTTCCTTTAATCAGCTTCCCCTCTTATTGTGGCACCGAAGATGGACTGACTGCCCTACAGAGGAGTTTTGTTCCTTGATGGGAAAGGGAATTGTGGTGTTAGAGGCTTGAGGGCGGATGTGCTTACGTAAAGCAGGGCCCTAGAATCACCTGGAGAACTTTAAAAAATGCTCATACTCCACATACAACCCTCCCAAACTACATAAAGTTCTTTTTTTTAATTTCACAGGATTGAGGGCTACCATAATAGGGACAGTAAGGCAGCCAAAACCACCTGGGTGCGCAGGCAAACCTGGTCCCAGGGAGGGATTAAAGGCAGAAGCTGCGTTTGTTTAACTGGACATCCTCTGCCTGGGAGATATGCAGGAGCCCCAGAAACAAAAGCAACCAAGGGCTCCACAAGGGGCTGTCATGCAGAAGGGAGGGGGGAGGTGAAAGGCTCCTACACTTAAGGGCCCCCATCTCTGGGCTTTCTCAGATCCGCTACTCCCCCCAGCACAAGGACAGGATATGAAAGTCAACTGCGTGCCTGCTGAGAAGTACACCAGCCACAAACAACTGGTATTTGAAGTTAAAAACACTTACACTGGCACACACACAACCCCATGATCCTCAGTTGCAAACCTAACAAACTATGACCAAGATTTAAAGGCAGAGATGCTCCTATGCTGAGTCTTTAAAGCATACTCTCTGATTCTCTGTTGACTTGATCTAACAATACCAGTTAACAGACACATTCTGCACTCAGGAGGAGATAAGTGGATCTGCAGGTACAAATGAAAGGTTTAGGGCACCACTCTGACACCTGTAGTGGGGACAGAGGTTCCAACACAAGGTTGCCAGATAAATACAAATAATTCTCTATTGCACATCTTTAATATTACTTGGAACACACTTACATGAAAAATTATTCAGTAGACTGACTAAAATTCAAATTTAATGGGGACTCCCAAATTTTTTATTTGCAGTATCTGGCAACATTGCTCCAAGGCCTCACTGTGGCCAGAGTCAGAACAAGGAAAAGCAACAAAACTCTTCCGTGTATACAGTCTTACCATCCATCAAACCCTCTCAATTTTTTTTTTCTCTCTGGATTTAACTACACACTTGAGAGGCAAGCAGAACAGGTACCCCATCCTTATTACCCGGGTCCAAAAACAAGCAAGTGGCAAGCAACACAGTTAAGGTCACACAGTTCAGGAACTCAGCTGGGCTGCATCGCTGTCACACACACCTCCATTAGGTTAGTGAGGTACAACCCTGGCTGCACCTTGAAAACTCCTAGGCAGCTGCTAGAACATGGAAGCCTCAACCCCACCTCCAGGACTCTAACTAAGCTGGTCTAAAGTAGAGCCCTGGACATCTTAAAAAGTTTATTAAGCATAAATGTAGAGAGACCACAATAGACAATCCAGGAGAATGAACCCCCTAGGAACCTAATCACCTAGCTTCAACATTTATCTGCTCACGGTGGACCTCATTTCATAAACCAGGGCTGCCCAGTAGAGCTCCCAATGGGAGCTGCTAGTTACACATGACCACTGAGACCTGGAAATGAGACCAGTGTCGCAGGGAAACTGAGTTTTCAGTTTTAAAAAATAGTTCATTTAAATTTCAGTAACCATTGGAGGTTGCTGGCTATATACAGGTCACTAACCTGCTGTCAAAATAAATCCACCTGATTATTTAAATTTTTAAATTTATTTTATTTTTATCTATTTTGCAGTGGGTGTTGGGGATCGAATCCTGAAGCTTGTGCATAATAGGCAAGTGGTCCACCTCTGACCTCCACCACTCAAGTTATACTGAGGCACATCTCAGACATGGTGTTTCATCTGCCTCCTTTAAAGCTTTCCAGATGACTTAAATGTGAAACCATACTTGCTCACCATGACTACCTAGCTTAGTCCATGTGTCCTGCTATCACATAAAACCTGAGACTCAGCAACATAAAGAAACAGAAACCTTTTCTCTCACAGTTCTAGAGGCTGATAGTCCAAGGCCAAGGTGTCGGTAGTTTCCACTGTCTGGCAAGGGCTGGTCTTTGCTTCCAAGAAGGTGCCATATCTCTGCATCTGCTGGGTGGAGAGGAATGCTGTATCCTTGTCTGTTCTCCAGTGGCAAGCAAATCTAATGCCATGTGAAGCTCTTTTAGAAGGATAATAATCCCACTCGCAAGGGAGGAGCCCTCCTGCCTAATCACCTCTTAAAGGCTCCGCCATTGGCATTATCACACTGGTAACACATTGAATTGGGGGGGAGTCATTCAAACCATCAACCAGTCAATCAAATACTCAATACTGTGACACTCTAGACTTTTAGCAACCTCTCAACCCTAAAAACAAGATTCTCCTCTTTGACTGCCCCTTGCAATCACTGGGGAAGCTACAGGTAAGGTCCCTGCCCAGAAATTCTAATTTACCCATTTGGAGATAAGAATCTTTGTCTCCCACTCCTCCCCCTCTTCATTTTTCGGCAAGCCCCTCACTGAGTCAAACATGTAGCCACTGTTTAAAAGTCTGCCTACAGCACAACAAAATTAGCATCACCTGGGAACTAGTTAGAAAAGCAGACTCTCAGGGACCACCCCAGACTATGCAACCCAGAATTTTAACATTTTAACAAGGTCTCCCAGGTACCTTAAATGAGAAGTACTACTCTAACAAAGTGATTCCCCGAAGCTGGTTCCTCTGACCTGAGGTCTCAAATTACCTGGGAACTGCAAAATCTTGACCTTCCTCAGACCTGCTCTGAACTCAGAAGAACCTGATGTGGGACTCCTACTTCTGTATTTTAAGACACCCTCCATGTGTACATGATGCACGCTCAAGTTTGAGACCCACTGCCCTGGAGCCTGAACACAGCTTCCTATGCGGAAGCAGCAAGTAATGATTATAAAAACAACATGCTTCGCTTCAAAAGAGAAGCTGAAGTCATCCTCAGGCTCCCATGCAAACAATTATCCATAAAGTCAGTTATTGCTATAATCCATAGGAGTGGTAGGGAAAAATTAAAGAAAGAAAGCACCCTGGGGTCCTCTGGCATAGAGACAGAACCCCAACACCCCTCACACTCCTTAGAAGAACACAAGCCAATAACTGATGTTCATAAAAATGTCCCAAACATTAAACACTTACATTCAGCACATTCTCCTTTAAAAGGCAACTGAGTTTACATTTTAGAAATATTTCCATTACAACATTTTACATTTCTTTCAAGTGAAAAATAATTGCCTAGAACAGCCTATTATGTCAAGTATTTCTTTCCTAATACTGTGCAGGGTAAAAAAGAATGAGAAGAAAGGTTACTCCAGGGTAGCATGGTAGGACCCAAGCCCATTCTCCAGAGCAGCTATTCTTAGACTTTGAAGGTGGTTTTTTTTTTTTTTTTTTTTTTTTTTTTTTTTTTTTTTTTTTTTTTTTTTTTTTTTTTTTTTTTTGTACTGGGTGTGGAACTCACAACCTCATGTTTGCCAAGCAGACACTTGTGCTGCTGAGCTATATCCCCAGCCCTCTCTGAAGGTTTTTTATTTTGCTTTGCTGATACTGGGGCTCAAACCCAGAACTTTACTCATGCCAGGGAGGCACTCCCCCATGGAGGGACCCCACCATCCCTTTTTGGGGATTCTAAATTATTCTGAGGACAGGAGCAAAGCCATGGCTTTCTTTGCCTTAAAATGCAATACCACTGAGTAACTGCTTTGAAGATGATACACAGTGCAATAATTATTATTATACTCTTATTAATTGATTAGGAAATTTTGTTTTATTCATTCATTAAAAAATGCATTACTAGAATATACAGAAAACTGTGCAGGTAATGTCAGATGGTTGGGCCCCTCGGTCAACAGGTCTGACAGTAGCTCTGCACTCTGAGAGGCAAGAAGGGCCACAGAAAATGAAGATGGGGTCTTCAGATCACTGGACACTGGCTCGCTCTCTCTCACCAGTGCAACTCTACACACAAGTGTCTGTGAGAAGGGCAGTTCTATTGCCACTATGGAGGAAGTTCAGGAAATGCTATCTCAAAAATATGGCACTTTGGATTTCCAACACAGGACACTTGGGGAACAGCAAGTACAGGAAGGAGCAGTCCCTGAGCTCCCCTTTGTTCCCTCAAGGCAAGACAGATCTTCCAAAACAACTGGTTGGCATGCCTCCCTCTGGAGAGTCTCATCAACCAGGGATGATAAAACTCAAATCACAAGAAAGGAGACTAGAGGTCAACGCCATGCTGAGCGAGACAGTGACAGAGGTCACCTATTCTTCTCAGGACCCATTCATCTTTCCCCTAAATTATTTACTCTCCCTTAAGCTCATGTGATGCTTTTGCACATAATAGATCCGTATCCCTTTTCTCCTGTTGATCTGTCTGCTAGCAGTTTATCTCATAGACTCAGAAGGAACAGACACAGAGGGAAAGTTTTCCCTCTCTAGATCATGCTACAGTTAAGGGAGCTAAATTCTGGAAAAGTACAGGCTGGTCCAGCTAAGCCAGGAACAGGGTCAAGCTTTACACCTCCATGCTCCTCTCCACTGGCCCATCGATCGCCAGCAGGAGGCAGTGCTGTGTTCCAACCCCTTCCTGTCCAGACTCACACACTCCTCTCCCTCCTACTTAACCTGGCCTGCCTCCCCAGAGCTCATCTCCTGTACATTCAGACTTAGGCTACAACATGGACCTCCTGTGCTTCCCACCTCTCAGATTCCAAGCCCTATTCTGAGCCACAACGGGTTGGCCCCTCCTTGGAGCTCACAGGAGTCCTGAACAGAAGGTGCTCCTAAATCTACAACACTGTTTTTAGCACTGGCTCTGTTTAAATCACCCCTTTCTACTTCCAAAGCATGAACTCCTGGAGAGGAAGGACTGGCTGCGACTTACTTTGCAACCCCAGAGTTAAGCCCAGCCCATCAGCACCTAACAAGGGAGAAAAGAAGGGGAGAAAATAGGGAAGGCAAACACCACTGCAGAGAGAAACTCCTATCCAGGGTCCAAATTTCTTCCTTTTTTTTTTTTTTTTTTTTTTTTTTTTTTTTTTGTGGCACCAGGGATTGAACTCACAACCTTGCACCTGTCAGACAGGCGCTTAAGCCATTGGGCCAAACTCCTGGCCCTAGTTTTTTGAGGCAGGGTCGCACTATGTAGCTCAGGCTGGCCTTGCACTCACATTGTAGCCCAAGCCGGCCTTGAACTCACAACGCTCCTCCTACCTCAGCGTCACCAGTGCTGGATTTAAAGGCGTGCGCCACCACACTCGACTTAGGGTCCAAATTTCTAATGGAGGACCCACGGGGTCTTTGCAGCTATGTTACCTGCTACTATTGTAGGCAAGGCTGTCTTCAGGACTCGACTTCAAGTCTTTGAGGGTACAGATGAGTTTTCCTATCTTTATGTAGGAAGTACCAAGGGCCACATGATAGAGAAAACACAGTGGATGGGCATGGGATTCTCTGTTTTCCTGAATAATCAAACTCTTCCATATAGTGCAGCATAGACTCTGGACAGAAGGGTTGAAGAATAATGCTAATGAGACATAAAAAAGTGGGACTCTCATTCTGCATACCCAACTCTTGGGAGTCCCAAACACATAGTAACAGGATGCACAGTGGGCCCAGCTGCTCCCTCCTACATATTGTCCCCACTTACTGCCTTCCCCAGCAAACAGAAAGCAGAGAGTCTGCAGGCACCAGGGAGTAGACTGGAGAAGCACTAGGCTGTTTTCCAAAATGCTCAGTCCAGGACAGGAGGGTGTCTGAGATTTCAGCATGAACGTAGCTGCTGTAAGCATTGGGCCCAACAGCACAATATACAGGTGACTCTGGATGTGTGTGTCCACACACACACGCATAGCCTCTAGGCAAAGGGAGTTGACATCTGGTAATAAGCTGCCTGTGCTGAGTCCTAGCAGTCCCCATAGTCCTGAGCACTGTGACCCTCTCCTAACCCAGCAACAGACTTCTCAGCCCTGCAGCCCTTAGGTCATTCAGACATCAGGAACTCAGAGTCCACTGCTCATGACACAGGATGCCAAAAGAGCCAGCCAAAATACCCTTCGCCTAGAGGCTGTACAGAGGAAGTACCAGTATCTTCTGGTACACAGCACCACATTTGCCTGGGACAGTCTGGCGGGAGGATCTTACACAGAGAAGTACAGAGAAGTACACAGAGCCAGCTCAGAGGCCTCAAGCACCCCTCTGAGGGATGACCAGAATCCAGTTGGCTCTTCAGAGAAGAAGGCCAGGCTGCACTGGGGAGGGGCCCAGGAGGCAGACAGCTGCGGGCAGAGGAGGTAGTCATGGTATACTAAGAGGCAAGACAACGAGGAATTCAGACTAATAAATTTCAAATATAGGTAAGTTCAAGGCCAAAAAGACCTTAAGCTAAAAGGACATGGGGGACAAGTCCTTAGGTCATTCTGCCCACTTTTCAGAGGCAAATGCTTTCACAGGTGTGCTAAGTCTAGTGTGCATGTACTGTATATATGAATGTATGTATGTGAGTGTGTTTCTTTTACTTTTTCCTTTTTATGAAAAGGGGTCATAGCATATCTACTCCTGTAACTTTCTTAACCATTTATTTTGAACATTTGTCCTCGATAGAATAAAAATAAGCTTAAAAACATACGTTTACTTATTATCCCATTATAGGCTTGTGCGAAACATCCTTTAGCTTCAGGCACTTAGCTAGTTTCCAATACTTTAATGTGTTCTCTTTGCATGACCTGCCTAGGATCCCCATAGAACCGGCCTGGAACAGAATGTCTGGGTAAAGAGAATTCCAGTTGCACTCTCACCAATAGTTCAAATGGTATTTACTGAGTACCTACAATGTGCAAGAAACTGGTAAGAATGCAACAGATTTTATTTTAGTGGCAATGAAAATAAGCTGGTCTTGGGGATCAAATCCCAAGTGCAAAGAAGCAATTTACAATTGAAGGACAAGTTAAGGGTATTTCTTCTTTTTCATACATGTGTATGTGTGTATTATAATGAGTATTAAACATGCAACCTAATATATGGGTTATGAAATATTACTGCAAAACAGGTAATTCCATGGCATAATTACCCCCAATCTATTACACATCATAAATTCTTTCCACTGTCTTCCGCACACCCAGTGTGTTATAAATTATGTACATAAAAAAAAATCACTATGCCCTTCTTCGGAATTACCTCCCAGGGGCTGCATGTATGGAAGGTGAACCATATTAGTCTTTAGCCCCAAGCGCACCTCCACCCCGAATGTCAGCCCCAGTAGGAAGGAGAATTAACATCAGACAATAGCTGGGCCTGCTATTTTCCTAGCTAGCAAACCAAGGAGTAGGAAGTGGGGCTCCCCACTTGAGTTCTAATTTCCTGAAAAGCCCATTTCTCATCACTCTCCCTGCCCAGGCCCTTGTTCTGCCCCCACCGATTATCAGAAGTGAAAGTGACAGCACCAGCGCACCCGCCTGGCTTCAGAGATCTGCATTACTCATTGGTTCCCAGAAACACACTTGTCTGGGACTTGGGTTAAGGAGCAGCCAAGAAGAGGTCATTGATCTCTGTCTCCAGGGCTTGGTGGCTTTGGCAGAGAAGGACCAAGGCTTTCCAGATGTTCCACTGAAGGCCTGGAGCAGGGCCAGGGAAGCCCTGCAGATCTACAAAGGGAGTCTATTCCCCAAGTGTGCACAATGTGGAATCAAAAGCTCTCAAAGGGGGCAGGGCCTTCGGAGACACTTCCATGGTGACCATCTTCTGCTAGTCCTACTCTCTTCATGTCCACGGCTACCATCTCTGCTGTGCCCAGGCCCCCAGCACACACGTGAACACACTCCCCAACCACCAGCTCTGGTTTCTATAGCAACAAAGCAAATGCCAACAAAGTTTGAAAAAAACAGCAAACTTGAGAGCAACCCTACAGAAGGGCAAAAAAAAAAAAAAAAAAAAAGCCTGGGAAATTCTGGTCTCACCCTAGAAATCTGCCTTCAGAGAAGTGCCAGCCCATAAGGGGCCCCAGTGACAAGTCTAAAAACTGAGCTCTCTGCTCCCAAGGGTGCAATTCCCTTCCTCTTGCTCCACCCTCCCTCTCTGGAAAGGAAAGGATAGAGATACACTGACTGACCCACTGCATAAGTTTGCAAGTTAGCTGAAGAGGGAGCAATTCCTGAAGACAGCATTTGGATGGCCACATAGCAGTGATATGAAGACCACTGCTAATCTGACTGATCCATCACTCCCTGAACAAGTGCTTACTGAGTACCTACTACGTGCCAGGCATTATTCTAAGTTGCTAGGGAAACAAAGATAAACAACTCAGATAAAACTCTTGCCCTCGAGAGCTGACATTTTAGAAGGGTAAACGGAAAACAAGTAAATAATGATTTCATAAGGCAATAAGTGATATAAAAAATAGCAATAATAACAGCAACAGCAAATTCCCAGAGAGTGCATTATGTATAAAAATGGAAGCAGTATTATGACATAGAAAGCAAGCTAGACTCCCTATACTACGTGTGTGACGTGCTTTACTTTCGAAACAACCTTCCATGTACATCCACTCATTCTGTCATCATGAACTATTGAACCAGCAGAGTGGGAAAACATCACTGGTGCTCATTTAGCCAGATACAAACAACTCTGGAAGCCTAAGCATGTAAAATGATTTGCTCAAGATCTACTGAGTTTCATTCTTTGGATATCTGTGTATCAGAAGACCACAGAAGAATGAAAACACCAGGCATGTATTAGGGGAAGACATTCAGAGACACATATAACTGTCTTTGAATCAATAAAAAATAGATAAAGACAACAGAAAAGTGCAGGAAAGGAGGGAACAAACATTTCTGAGGGAAGGTCAAACACAGTCATTTGAAATGATTTGCAGTATCAGTAACAATCAGACAAATACAGATTCAAACCATAGTGGTGCATCACCTTCCACACTCACAGAAATTTTTAAATCTGTAATATCAAGTATTCATGAAGATATAAAACAAATGGATATTGCAAAAAACTCTACAGGTAGCATCCACTGGGACATCACTTTGGAAAACAAGTTATGATTACTTAAAAGAGTTTAGCATGCATACACCTATCAGACCATCAATTCAGCACCTAAATTGTAAGTAACAATGCAAATGTGCCCCCCAAAATAGCACTGTCCTGATAGAAAAAATTCGAAAGTAACCCAGATGTCCACGAATAAGAGAATGAATAGACTAATTTTGACATATTAATATAATGGAGTAATATACAGAAGTAAAAGTGGATGAACTACAACCATACGACATCCCTGCACAGATGAACCCTGAAAGCATGATGTTGGATGAATCACAAAAAAATTTACATATACTATTTTTGTTTACATATATATTTAAATCAAGCTCAAAAGTAAGTCAAACTGAAAGATATTCTTAGGAAAATATAGGTATAGGCAGTAACACCATACAAAATGCAAGAGCACTGTTTTGTTTTGTTTTGCTTTTTGAGACAGGGTCTCATTATACAGTTCAGGCTGGACTTGAGCTCACTTTGTAGCCCAGGCCAGTCTCAAATTCACAAGGATCATCCTGCCTCAGCCTCCCAAGTGCTGGGATTACAGGCATGAGCCACCATGCCTGCTGCAAGAGCACAGTTAACACAAATATTCAAGATAGTAATTACCTTTGGGAAAGAAAGGGTGAAGTCAAAAATCAACAAAGGCCTTTCTCTTAAGGTGGGTCAAAATCAACAGAGGCCTTTCTTTTAAGGTGGGACCCATGAGCTATCATTTCAGAATAAAAATAGTGGAAGAGAGGGAGGAGATGGCTGATTTAAATTAAGGACAGACTGATTCAAAACAACCAAATCACAGTGCATATTCTCCCCTTAGGTCAAACGAAGAAATTGTCATTTGTTTCTCAAGAACGACTCCTTGAAGAGGCCACATGTAGCATAGGAAGTGAATGTTAAGTCTAAAGGGCCTGCTTTGACTTAGATTTTTAAAGATTAAAAATAAAAACAAAATACTTTCCTCCCCAGGCAGAGCTAGGTGTTTCTGGCTGGCCTGGCAGGACAGTGGTCACCAAGGCTGTAATTACAGGCAGGGAGAGGTTGAGCAGCCCTAGGGATGTCTGTAATTAGGCAGGTGAAGTCTGTCTTCCAAGCTCCAGCCACTCTGCCAACAGCCCTGATGACCCCAAACCCACCGATTATAGGCAATTCTTGACTTTCCCCCACGCAGCTTTCCAACTACAGGGACAACGCATGGCTGCTCAGCTGTCAGCTGGCAGGGACATTTCACAGCGTGCTTTCTGCCTGCAGGCATCTGTGCCCCTTCCTCGGCTCTGCCACTTTCTCAGGACCACAGTCATCCCTTAAATCACTTAACTATTTATTCCCTAAGTGCTGCTGTCCCCTGGCACTGCCTTAACCCAGGTGAGGACAGTAGAGAACAAAACTTACACAGCCTCACCTTCACAGAACTTAGACCAAAGCATGTCTGTGCCTTTTACCCTTAAAAAAAAAAACTCAAAATAATTGATAGGAAAAAACGGGAACATTAGCCCTTGTGAGGAAAAACAGGTGTTTTCTACTTCAGAGAATAGAGGGCAATAGAGCAAATCCTGCAACCCTCAGCCTCCGGGGGCCCTCCCAGCATTCAAACAGGTTGACAGGCTGCCCAGATGATCAAGTGATGAGGAAAAAAATATACAGTTTTAGAAAGCACAAAATGCTAGAAATATTACCAAAGACTGTGTCTAAACAATGAGACATAATGAGCGAATTTTATAATACATTTTAGCTCTGTGGTAATGAAATCCCCCATGATAACGTTTAACTCAATTATTCAACTTTCATTCCTTTGGCTTTCCGATGTATTTTTAGAAAGCATCATGCACAAGCTCAGGGAGCTGACTGCCTACAAAGCCGGCTCTTGGTTCTTTATAAACAGGAGGTTCGGGGTAGGTTCAGGATTCCATCTTCCTACAACGGTCAGCCTCACTTGTTTGCTTTTGAGGGAAGAAAAAGTCAGTTTTCTGGTGGACAGCATGGGCTTCACCCGGCCATCAGTGTGAAAGCTCTAAAGAGAAAATTCCAAACATTCGAGGGAAGGTGGGTTGCTGTTGGGGTGGAGGAGTCAGTCACCCCACACCCCCGCAGGAGATGCATCACTTAGTCTATTTACGCCATTCATCACCCACTCCAGTGAGAAGCTTTCTGCCCCAAATAAAACTTCCTCTCAGGGCAAGAGCCTTAAAAAATGATCAGGCAAACCCCACTCTCTCCCCACACGTGTGGCTTCCATGCAAGGCCTTCTGAAGTGTGTGGAGAAAATTGTGACCTCAGAGCATGCATGAACATGCATGACAAAAGGATGCTTCCCCTAAAGGCAGGCGGTTTTGTCACTGTCCTTTCCTTGAGATGGGTCTGTTCAGCACCACACTAGTGGGCAGTTCTTTAAACAAGTGGCACATCGCATCCAGTAGATGGAAATTAAGGAGCAACAGTGGTGGAGAACATGCCTACCACGCATAAGCCCCTGGGTTCAAACTCCAGTACTAAAAAAAGAAAGAAAGAAAAAAAAAGCGAGGAAGGAATGGAAGGAGAGAAGGAGGAGCAAACAATGACGGCACAAGAGAGTTTTTCACTTACAAGCATTCACAGGAGGGGTTCACACAATTTAGGATCCATTCAGACAGGTAGCTTTGCTAGTTCTTTGAAAACAAGATTCAGATTTTAACATTACCTCTTTTGCCTAAATTTTCAAGAAATGTAACTATTCTGAAAAGAGATGCTAAGATCCAACTTTTCTCCTCTTTCCGTTATTTCATCCATTCACAAAGCAGGCCTTGGATTAAAAAAAAAAAATGGCTGCTTTATTATTATCATCTGTTTGTATTTAGGAAAGTTATTTGTTACAAATATTCAGACCTTATTTTTAAGAAACCATCTGAAGACTGGAAACTTTGGTTCACAAAATCAGAAAAAGAACTACAATCACCCAGTCTAGCCCTCCAGCTAATATGAGTCTGCTGTACAGTATTTTTAAATGATCCTTCAGTACCCACTTGAGTATCTCCAGAGATGGAGAGCTCCTTGCTTACCATTCAAGTGTATTTAATCTTCCAATAAACTCTGTCTAGAATAGACATATACTAAACTTAGATCTACCTCTCTATCTCCCTGTAACCCTTCTTTCATCCTACAGCTGCCATAGAAGTCACACAATTAAATTCTAATACCTTTGGTCACACTTTAAGTGTTTAAATACACACATCTGGTGACACTGCTTTTTGGCCAAGGATAATTGGACTCGGCCCTCCATTAGAAAGTGTAAGAAGAGACACCAGCTCAATGACTCATGCTTGTTTTCAGAAATTGTTCAACCTGCAACTCCAAACGCCCCAGCACCTACTGGGCCATAGCCTATCAATGCCATCACTGTAGCCAGGTGTTGGTGAGGAATTTGTTCACCTTCACTACCCTGGAGAAGAATTCCTGCTTCTGACTGCAATGAAGAGGTGAATCACACTACACCTCACCAAAAAGTCATTTACTGCTAAAATCACATGGCAGATCAGGGGCCTGCCAAGGGGCATGGGAGAGACCCTACAATAGTCAAGCCTCCCAAGACTTTATCTGTGCTGTTTCACACGGGGTTTTGGTGGTCTATCTCCACCTCTGGTTCCCCAGCACAGAGCTGGTCTTTATTTCCTAACTGGTTTTGTGTGGTTAGAATGGGAGGATGGAGGTCCGGGTGTCAGCATGGTCTTATCAAGAGGCCAGGAGGGGCCTCACAGCAGTGCACTCATACTGTAGAACTCATCCTTCGAATGGTTTTGCCTAATGGGCCAGCAAGGGGACTACCTGGACTCTAGTTTTAAATATAAAAGAGCCCACAGTTGAAAGAAAGACAGAGGAACCTGGGGGCAAACACAGAGTTGTGAACCAGAGGGTGCTGGGGGGTGGGGCAGTGTGGGAAGGCTCCCAGGAGGAGGTGAATTTGCAAAGTAATTTGGAAAGAACAGAGAAATAACTGAATAAAAAGGGAGGGTACAAGGAATCATAATTGGGGATTTGGTATATAAGAAGGCAATGAGGTAGCCTCAAAAAGCCCTAATAAGTACCTGCCACAGAAAGCTTAAACATTCAGGCCCAAACCCGCCCATGAAATTTGATTGTACAGTGGAACATGAAACAACGATTATCCAAAGCAAAGTCAGCCAAACACCTTATTTATCTCAATAGTTTCCTTTAAAAGTTACATTTTTTTCCTGTTATTTTCATTTAGTCACACGCTCATTTAACCAACAAGTAAAAATTATGTCCTTACTGTGTACCCAGCTTCTAATCCAGATCATTCTCTCCCTCTCCTTCTCCCTCCCCCCTCCCACCCCCTGCATTTCCCTTTCCATTAGAAGCAGGTGCAACCTGCCTATCAGGAGGGTCACACAGAGGTAAGTTTTAGCAAGGTCCCTGAGCCAGTGACTTTAATTAAAGCCCCAGGAAGCAGGAGAAAATTAGCACGATGGGATCAGATTCAAGCACCACTCAATACTTCAGAGTATTTATAGAAAAATAAACACAAAAACAAAAAATCCAATATCCTGACTGGTGGCTTTTAGAAGGGTTACATAGAGCTTTGTTTTCCTGGTATAAATTGGTTCTTGTTCTCATCTCTGAAGAACACTGACGCTGTCCCTTTTGACCTTGTGCAGAGTACAAAAGCCAAGACTGAAGACCAAGGCTTGAGCATGGTCCACCCTCGCTGAAAATACTGAGATTCAGTCCCCTTCCCCAAAAGGAAGGAGAATGCGGTGAAGACTTTAAACAAAAGGAGCCAAAGGTATCACCTTTAAAACTGACTAAGTGGGAGTCAGGGGAGAGGGAGTCAGTAGATTTCCACTGAACTAGAAACTGATGCTTGCTTGCATGGGTCAGAGGGAACATCTGGGGCATAGTTTCTTGCTACTCAGTGTGTAGTCTGGGACCTGGAAACTGGAGTATCTGCAGTGTGGAACTCGGGCCTGAACTTAGGCCCACTGAGTCAGTCTGCCTTTTCACAGCATCTGCCAGTGATTCAGTCTTAAACGCCTTACATCTCATTTTCCCTGTATATAATAGGGATGATAAAGCCTGTTTTGCAGATCCATTTTGGTGTAAATAAACTCCCTATGGAGATCTGGCTTAAAAATTCTTCTTCTCTCCCACGTCCCTGTTCCAGGTGCCCAGCCAAGACCAAATTTCTCTTGATTTTGGCCTAGAACTACAGAACTAGGAGGGGTCCCTAGTTCTGAGTGCAAAACAGACCAGCGGGGCCCAAGTGGAGAAGTGACTGGTGGCTGGACTTCCCCTGGCTTGGGAGCTCTCAGAGGGCAGTGACTATGGCATTTCCCTCTTTATTTCTTCCACCCTTTGCAAGGTGTCTAGCAGGCAATATACTTGGTATATGTCTGTTGCATAAATTGGTAAATTAAGCAAATAACTAACCACAGAGTAGGAACAAAAATTCAGGTCTCAATAACACATACTTAACTTCCCCTAAGCTCGCTCTTACGATTTCAAAACATTTCACACAGATTATGACTAAAGGGTGCCTGTCACAGAGAATGCCTCTCCCCTTGAATTACACATACCTACGATTGTCGTGTCAGAAGACAAACTGAAATGCTCGGGAAGTACCTAGATCTGAATCCCCGCCCCCTTCCTACAGCCATTTGCCCTACTTAGCTGGGCAAGAAGTATCGAAGCTAATGAGATCATCAGTTTGTGGAGATGACCATGCTTGGGATACCAGGTAGCACATGCAAGGTAGCACACGCTAAATGTCTGAATAGTGCTACCACCAGAGATGGGAGTCCAGGCTGCTGGGCCCATACACCTCTCTGCACCAGGAGAATGCAGGCTCAGCTATGGCACAGAAAGACTCATTGCTTCTGCACTACAAGGTCTGCTGACCAGGAAGTGTGGGAAGAACATCCATCCTGATGCTCCCTGGCCCTGGACTCAGTGGGTCACCCCTGGCTGACAGCGTTTCCGGGAGCCTGTGGTAGCCTCTCACCGCTGCTTCCATGTGTAAGGGTACAACCATGATTTCACTTCATTCTTTATGTTTTTAAATTTCTATGTAATTTTTAAAATAGCTCATATACATACTTGGAAAAGAAAAACAAAATTATAGGCTAGACAAGAAATGTTCCTTCCTTTCCAAATTCCCCTTCCCTCTGGGAAAGACAACCACTATTCCCAGTGTGCTACTATGTATTATTGCAGAGACAGCCTACACACACACACAGACACACACACACACATGTGGGTGCACACACAGATGTGTCCTCTTGACTGTAAACCTCCAGAGACTTGTTTCCATTTTCACTTTTGCACTCTCGGCACTGAGTAGAGTAACTGGCAATATTAGATGTCTGATAGCTACATGTCAAACAAATGAATGTATAAGTCAGATGTTTCCTGAAACGTTTGATAAGTCCTAGCACCTCTTCATTTGACCTTCTGTCTGCAGGGACCATATGTGGAGAGAAGCTATTTCCTCAACCAAAGGATAATGGTTAGTACCTACATTTCAGGTCAGCTCTGTGGATCTAATGGGATCAGGATCAGTGTATGTCATTTATTGAGAACCTTTCAGTTAAAGGACCTCTTTTAGGCAGCCCTGCTGCACTGTGTCCTACCAACACTTAAAGCACACCACCATGCTCATTTGCCTCCTTCAATCAGAATATGAGCTTCCTGTAAGCAGGGACCATGGTCATTCACTCTACAGCCCTACAGTCTTGTATATATTAGATGAGAAAATAAATCATGCCTCCAAGGAAGGAAATGCAGATGAGGAAGAAGCAGAACAGGGGATTCTGAGACCTTCATTCTCACCCATGTGCACAGGGCGTGTGTACACTCCTTCCTCAGTCTACAAAAACTCACACCAAAGGCTTACAATAAAGGAGGAAGAAAAAAGGCCTACTGTTAACCCCTCAACTACTGACAGTGAATGCACTTGATTGTAAATATGTGAATGTTTCCATAAATCTAGGTAATAAGGAACATCAATAAAACTGTCAGCACTGGCCAATTTCAACTAGATAGAAGAATAGAATAATTGGTACTGGAAGACAACTCTCTAAATTAGGTTAGATGAATGGAAATACCCTTTTCTTTTAAGCCAAATCACAAGAACATTAACAACAGTAAATGATTAAATTATAGGCCACTTTGACCAAATATGATCTGTTTGTACTGCAGACATGAGTTTCCCAAAACAATCTTCTCTATAAGATGCAGAAATGATATCTAATAAGACAACAGAGATGTGACGGGAGAAAACACGCGGTCCACCATGTAACTAAGGACCTACTATAAATCCACACTTTCTATCAGCTTATTTCTTCCACATAATACACCTTCTTCAATTACTTCATTAGTAAAACAGGCATGCAGTCAACAGAAAATATATATCCACGCTCCTATACTGCCAGACAGGAAGGAGGCTCTAGCAGTGATCATAAAGAGATCTGCACCTCCAAGCACTCTGAATTCTATGCTGCTTTTCATTTGCAGATGTTGTCATGTGGTGTTGTTAACCATGGATGATTCACTTCAGAAGAACTGCTGTGCATCTAGAGGCTATTCGGAAGGAAGTGAGGGTTTCTTGGTTTATTTCTTATCAAACATATAGCGATATCTCTTTGTGACATTATAAACTCCCTAACAGGGGCTTGGTGCTGTTTTCAAGTCAACTCCCTTTGTCCCACCTGGTGCATATGGTCACTTCTAGGAATCAATATTTGTTTCTTCAGGACAAGGATGAAGAAAAAAATCTGGATAATAAAAGACCTGTTCCCTATGCCCGAGAATCAATGCCCACAAGTAGCTATGCTGAGAGTCAGGGAATGCCAAGCACATCTTTTAAGATCAGTGTTTTTCAGAAACATGAAATCTACCGAAAGACAAAGTAGGTAGAAATCTTGAAGACACACGTGTAGGCAGAGTTCATGAACAAAAAACAAACTGCGCAGGAAGTACTTCAAAGAATCAACAACTGGGATCCCATCCTATTAAAAAGGTTTTGCACATCAAAAGAAATCACCAACAGAGTGAAAAGAAAACCCACAGAGTGGGAAAAAAATTTTAGCCAACTGTCTCTCAGACAAAGGATTTCTATTTAGAACATATAAAGAACTGGGGAAAAAATCAGGCCCACAAAATTCAAAGACCCAATTGAAAAATGGGCATCTGAGATTAATACAAATTTCTCAGATAAAGAATATACAAATGGCAAATAAACATATGAAAAAATGTTCAACGTCATTGGTCATTGGAGAAATGCAAATTAAAACAAAATTGAGATTCCATCTCACTCCAGAAAGAATGGTTATCATCAAGACATCAACCAATAATAAATGCTGGCTGGACTATGAGGAAAAAGGTACCCTTCTCCACTGCTGGTGGGAGTGTAGGTTGGTGTGACCAATGTGGAAATCAGTGTGAATTCCTCAAAAATCTAGGATTAGAGGTCCCATTTGACCCAGCTATTCCCCATATGGGTATCTTCCCAGAAGAATTAAAAACATCATACCACAGCAGTGTATGTGCACCCATGTTTATACAGCACAATCTGTAATAGCTAAATCTTGGAAACAACCCAAATGCCCATCAACTCAGAAATGGATAAAAAGTTGTGGTATTTTTATATAATGAAGTACTACTCAGCTACCCTGAAGGATAAACTCAAGACCTTTATAGGTAAATGGATACAATTAAAGACCATATTAATGAGTGAAATAAATCTAACTCACATGCATAAACATTGTATTGTCTTCCTAGTGTAAGAAACTGAAAAAGTAAATGAGATCCAAAATCTACAATAGCTATCGTGAAGGGGGAAGAAATTGCTCAAAAGGAAGAACAACTTGGATAGGTGAAAGGAGGAACAAAGGAAGGGAAAAGACAACAAAACAAAAACAAACAAAAACCCCAAGTATCTATACAAAAGATAGCTAAGATATACTACTGATTCCTTTTAATTCACTGAAAAAAATGGTTTGTGCTTATATCGCTTTATCAGTTATGCAATTATGATTATCTTGTAATCTGTGCAACTACTTTGAAGATAACAAAATGAAATATATTAACCAATATACAATGTCATGAGTTTGATCAAGTTGGACCTAAAACACTCCTGTTTGGAGTCTGGAAGGGAGAGAGGCCTTGACCATGAAGTTTACATCCAGAACAACCGCCTTCAACCTTCAAACAGAGATAAATCATTTATGGCATTTCATTTTCTTGCTTGCATAGCATGAAAATTGCTGCCCAGAACACTGATGACTGTCTTTGTTTGGATGCGCCTGAGAGTACACACTCCGTCCATTTAATTTATCCTGCCTATTCAGCCCTTCCTAAAAATAAGAACCCCAAAGCTGTCTTTGGTAATGATAAAAGAATGGCTTCTTCATTTCTTCTCTAACAAGCTAATCTATCTATCCTTTCCTTTCCAGTCCTAACCCTGCCTCTTCCTTTCCTTGAAGTTTCCTGGCTTAGTCCAGCTCCAATTTATTCCCCTCTGGAGAGCTTCTGGTAACATCCAATTCAGCCATCAATAGATATTGGCTTGTATTGTTCTCTAGCGCTTTTTTCCTGCATGTCTTTGATTTCCAATTAAATTGCAAGCACCTTGAAGGAAAGGTCATGTTTTCTAATTCTTGTGAATGCCATATTTCACTTTTCACTTTCCATTCCCCTAAACACCAAGCTGGGCACACTTGTGGAAGTGTACTGGTTATGTAAATAAATGGTTCCTTTTTGCCAACGGCAGTGGATTAAATAATGTAAAATTTAGAAGAAGAAGAATTCCTATGAACAGAAGCTCCAATAGGACTCTGGAATCAGGGAGATGCTATGTACTAGAGAGGATGAAGTTTCCAACCTGAAGGCAGAACTCCAGTGCCTGCCATGGGCACCAAACTCTAACATCTCTGACCAAGTCAGTAGAAAAGATCACTGTCCTGCTAGGATTTGAGTCAGGTCTAGTTTCAAAGCAGGAATCAATTATGGGCCCACATTACCAAGAGCCTAAGAAGGATCCAACTATTCCTGAACCAGGACCAAGGAGGAGTGGGAAAGTGATTTGCTTATTATAAAAGGGACTCTTGGGTCACCATGGGTTAAAAGTTAAGAACTTTAGCTCTATATTTTTAAGAAGGTTTCTTAAGAAACAAACTAACATAAAAAAACAGTGGGGAGGTCACCTCCATGTTGTGATTTTCCCCAACATCACCCTTCAGCTCTGAGGCACATCACTTGCCTTCCCCAATTCTAATCTCCCTGTGAAGTGACAGCGTCAAGTACTTGGTAAAGCTAAAATTTCTACATGTGTCATCTTCCAAGAACCAAGCAAAGCTGGCATGATCACATCTGTATCCCTGTACAATTTGAAAACAGTCCAGAAGAGAGCTGCAAAGATGAGCTAAGTCGTCTAAAATATCCCTTCAGGAAGGTTAAGGGATTTCATGGATTCAGCCTGAAGAATACAAACTTAATAGCTATCTTCAAATAGATGAAGGGCTCTTACCAAGTGACTGGCGAGAGGAAGGGACCACATGTTCTCAGTCTGCACTAGGTAGGGATGGCACAGAGCAGGCTCCCACGAAGGAGAAGTTTCTGACATTAAAGACCTCAAGACACAAACCAGGGGCTCTGGGGTGCTCAAGAATGTCCTTCAGGTAATTACTTCATTTGGGGAAGGGAGAGGAAGAAATAAGACAACAGGGCAACAGCAGGGCAAGGTCTGAACTCTGCAGAAAGCAATCTCAGAGCTGCTGCCAGATATAGCATTCCCTACATTGCCTCTCTCTTACCTCGCCCTGTGCTTGGCCCTGGTGTGCATGCATGCCATGCCCAGAATCAGAAATCTTCCCTTACAGCTTCTCTCAATCTGCTGCCTGCCGCCACCAAGGGGACTGTATAAAACTCTGCCCACCTCTCTGCCCTGAGACCTCCAGAGCCTTTGGATGGTTATTGAGCACCTTACATATGCAAGGGCACTGTACCAAGGCACTATTCTTACAGCAAACTTCCCATAGTGCCTACCACAGATACAATTATGAGAAGAAATATAAAGTTCCAAACTAGTAAGAATGACAGCCAAGATTGGCATCAGGTCTGATGGGACTCCTAAGGCCATGCTCCTTCCCAGACAGGAGACTGAACGTCAGCAGCATGTGGCCACAGAAAGGGATGGGGGACTCGCTCCCTGTTTCACATCTTCTGCTTCCCCAATGCAGTCCCTCCAGAACTCGGTTTAACTGCATTATCTCTGAAGCATGTGTTGCAAAAACCTTTAAAATTATGTTACAGCTACTGTAGAAGTTAGAAAAAAGTTATTGGAGAAACAGCTTGGTGAAACAAACATTACAATAAGGCCTATTTCCTTCTTGCTATTTTTTTTTTTAGACATGGTCTCACTATGCAGTTCAGGCTGGCCTTGAGCTCACTTTGTAGCCTAGGCTGGTCTTGAACTTGCAATGATCCTCCTGCCTCAACCTCCTGGGTGCTGGGATTACAGGTGTACACCACCACACATGGCTCCTTGTCATTTCTATTGTCAGTTTAGACTCTAAATAATTCTCCAGATAAGCACCATATCTTGATGAAAGGCAGGAGAAGAAGGACCTAGAAGTTCTGGGTCTGCTCTGACATTCTCTTATGTAGAGGCCTGCAGATAAAGGTGCACTGCCATATAATTATAAAGAAAAAGAAATCATATACAAATTATGTTATAATCAAGGAATACTAAACAATATACACTGCAAGAAATAAGCATCTGCATGTTTGAGAATTACCTTGCTATTTATGCTTCTGTTACCTGGGCTAATTATGCTTTAAGTACCTGCTGAGCTCATAGCACCTGGCTTACTACACAGCCATGTGATTGCTACCTCAGATGAAAACAAAACATTAACAAGCACCTGGGACCAAGCACACATGAGCATTCTGTGAGTAGGTTTGACACTTGGGATAATATAAGCAAAGTGTCTAAGGCCATAGCCCTACAAAAATAACTCATTTCTTCAACTCCTTCTACCTGCTGAAGATATTAGCCAGCTCTCAAGTGTGATCTGACAGATATCCACTCAAATTATCCCAAAGGATTAAACCATGTGACCAGAAATGACCCTAACTCTTACCCAGGCTAACCCTTTACATCTGGGGTTAGGTTGTCTGGTTCAGCTAAAGCACACACTGGTCAAATCCCATTATGGTGAACTATACAGGATGTGCAAGTGGTGGAATTTTATTAGACAGTTAGAAATCACATTATACCCAGCTCCAGCGGATGTAGACACCCAGGCTCTCTAACAGCATGTTCACAACAAGAAGGATTCTTTGGCACATCCTAGAAAAAGGGGGTGTATTCACACCATCTCACCCCCACACCTTTCTCTGAACTCTTTGCAATTTGCATGTGTTGTAAAGTTTGTGCCACTGCTATGAATATATTTTTCTCCATTGATAGGGCTGGAGCATCAGAGACAGGGGTGTTTGATGGCAAAATAATGCAGTGGTTAAACTTCAACTGTGCCTCCTTGAAACTCCTTCACAAAACACTGTTAGGTATCTGTACTCAAAAAAGGGACTTTGGCAAGGATCTGTGAATGTGTCCACATTCTGTAAATATACTAGGGCAGCTGTGACATCCCGTGCTGTTTCACCCCAGACCCTTCTCATGCAGTTTAGGTAACTAACATGATTCTTCATTTTCTAGGTCCTCTCTTCATTCTCTCAGCACCACCTCTGGGCCAGGAGCCCCCACAGTCCTGGCAAAGGACTAGAGACAGATGGGTTCGACACAAGTGGAAAACAACAAGATCAGCTTCGAGGAAGGGACTACTGAAAGTCTACCCACCACCCACAGAAAGATCTCAAGTCCAGGAACAGCAAGGAAAAAAGAATGGAAACATGTCTTCTTTTCTTCAGAGCAACACATGCTAACACTTTACAGATTCTGGCATGTGTCAGCATTTCTAAAGTAAACTCTATTTTCTTTAGATGAAGGAGATTTTAAAAAAAGACTCAGAATTTAACCCAATGAAAACTGCTTTGGCTATTCACATGCAATAAACCATAGAACCAAAAAGAAAAAAAATCAATTGCTTCTGATTTATTTATTCACTCACTGTCCATCTCCTTTTCCTCTAATGTTAAAAAAAAATGTCTTCTATGGTTTTGCAAGTCGTTAATCATTCTAGAGAAAAAAGAAAATAACTAAGCTTAACATTGGTTGCCCAGCATCTTGGCACAGGAAGTACATGCTTAGTTAAGATCATGGAAGAAAAAAAGAAACTGAGTTTTGCCCATCAAACATTTAACCAATGTTTACAGTCAGAGAACACTGTAAAGCCTTAAGCCTAGTGAATCTGGAATGCATACTATATTAAAATATTTAAAACAACTGTAAGACTTCACCTTACTGGTTGCTTTTTTTTTTTTTAAAAAAAAAAACAAGTTCTTAGTATGTTGCTCAGTCTGGCCTCCAATTCAAGTGGACTCAAGCAACCATCCTGTCTCAGCCTCCTGAGTGACTGGGATTATCGGCATGTTCCACTGCACCTGACCAGGTTGATTTATTTCTTAATATGAGTAGAGGATGCACTGGTGCTCATTTCACTTTTCTTTAGGCCCCTTTGTAGGTGTTAGGTATTTCAAACTAAGTACTGCTTATTCTAAGGCATACTAAATATTGCTTATTCTATTCTGGGCTGTTCAGCACTGAGAACAGAGAAAGGAAGTTGGAAATGTCAAAATGCAATTGCAATAAAGAGCAGAAAATGTAAGCAACCAATATTGAAAGGATGTTTAAAGCTTCGAACCTATCCTGAATCACTGATATCTATTAAAAGAGGGCTAAATTCTGCTATGATCCCCATATGCGCACAATTACTCTCTTATTCTGTACACCTGTCGGGATGGGGCAATGAGCCAAATGAAAGTCATCAGGCACCACTATCGAGTACCGTATCATTCAACTAGCTCCTTTGATTTTGCTTTCAAATTCTTTCTTCCCATCACTGAAGCTTCACCTAGAGACCATGGGTGGGGTTGTGACTTTGTTTTTTGTGAACCACAGTACTTTGGGGAGGTATTGTGAAAAAGGGCTGAGTTTTTCAGCCAGGAGAGCTTGGGGAGCTAAGTGCCCATCTTCCTTCCTTGTGACACAACCCCAAAACAGCATTTTTGTCTCGTTGCCAAGAACGAGCTATGATTTCCCAATCTTTGTGCCACCTCATTAAAACCGATGTTATGGCTGGATGTGGTGGCTCATGCTTGTGATCCCAGCACTCTAGGGCTGAGGCAAGAGGATCGCTGTGCCAGCCTGGGCCACGTAGTGAGTTCAAGGCCAGCCTGAACTACATGGCTAGGCCCTGCCTCAAAAAAATAAAGTAAAATAAAATAAAACCCACAGTATGTCCTCCTGCCCACAGAGAGAGGAGGAGAAAGATAGTTTCCAAACTCATCTGCCATGACCTCCTTGTTCCTGTCTTAACAAGGTTTCATTTTCTAGCCTTACCATGTGCCCGGACTGCTCAGTCCTTACCATCCAACATAAACCCTGAAAAGGTATGAAGTAAGCAAAGAAAAAAAAATAATTAAAGGAAGAGGGTGTAACAAAGAAGACAGAAGGAAAATCCAACTATCAGAAAATCCATATGCTGTCAAATCAGTCAGTGGGGAGCAGAGGTTCCTTCACCCCATCATTTCTCTTTAAGAGCAGGGTGCTTGCTGTCTAAAGAAAAAAGAAAATCTATAAATGCTCTAAAGCAGTAAGATTCTGAAGTTTGACACTTTTATTTTTTTCATTCCTGACTACCGTTAGACCAACTGGTTTTACTTCCTTCTCACAGCGTACACACAAACCCCACACAGCCTCCTGGGAGAAGCTGCCACTCCACCAAAGCCTGCCCCTCACACAGTGCGCAAAGACGCCTGCTTTATTGGCCTCGTTTGGTAAGTCAGAAAGCTTCCCTCTGTTCCACCAGTTAACAGATGGCTGGTCCCTTTTGGTACACAGGCACAGCATCTTCAAAATAACCTTCTCCTTTAAAGTATGCCAATTAATTAAATGTCAGTGTGATACGTACCAGCCAAGAAGGGAAAAGAGAGACCCAGAAGACAGAGGGTCAACGGAAAGAAACAAGGATGAGAGGTCATGCTCTCCTACCTTCACCTGATGACCCTGAGAGATCGATGATCACATACACTCTTCCTTCTGGCTCCAGATCAATCTGCAATTAAGAAAATGACAAGTGATTCTGTTAATGTATCATGCAGGTAACCTGAGAGTTCAACATTTCCACCCCGGACTGTTAAAAAGCCAAAGCCACAGCTCCATGCAATGTCTCAGTCCACAATGTGTCAAGCTGTAGGTAAATCAGGACTGAGGAAGAAGCAACAGTGACTACTGTGCCCCAGACGCAGTACTAGGACTGATGCTTAAGCAAGAGGTAGCGTTATCCCAATGGTTCTCACCCAGGGGTGGTTCTGCTCCTAAAGGAATTCTTGGCAATCAACTGGAGATGTTTTAGACTGTCATGATTGGCAGGACAGTGCTGTGAATAGCATTCAAAGGGTAAAACCCAAGGAAGTGCTAAACATCCTACAGCACACAGGACAATCCTCTCAACAAGGAGTCATTCAGTCAAACATGTCAATAGTGTAAAGGTTTTAAAAGCCCCATGTGATCCCATTTTATAGGTAAGGAAACTGCCTGAAGTTCCAAGGTTGCTGGCAATGCTGAGAATCAGTGCCAAGACTAGAAAAACTCAGGTCCTTTATTCTATATGACCTGCTTCCAGGGGAAATAAGAGAAGTGCAAGATATGATTCCTGCTCTCATGGTGTTTGCAATATCATCAAGGAGCTCAAAAAACAGAGAACAGTGCTGAACCTGGCTTAATACAGAGAGCAACTGGGATATCCCAGGAACCTGAGGTGAAGAAAAGCATTCTGGGAAGTCTTCATGAGCGAAAAAGGAAAGGCATTCCATGTGGAAGCGACAGAAGCAAAGGCTGACGAAGTGCATGGTGCTCGTGGCAAGACTGGGGGTGCCCATGTTCAGGGTGTATGCTGGCTGCACATGTTTGCAAACCCTGAATTCTACCAGGATTGCACAGAGTCATTACAGTTAACTGGGTACCACCGCCCTCCACCCAACCCAACTTGCTCCCAACCCAGTCAACTAGTTTTGCTATACAGAACCAGCCTGATGAAATCGCACAGAAGGAGAAAACACCAGAGGACTGAGCCTCTCAGAGTGAAGATGACTTTGGAAGGTTAGAATTCTCCTTACAGAATCCATGCTCTCCATAAAAGAGAGTAGCAACTCTGGAAATTCCATATCACCAGGTCTCCCTATTAGCCTCTCCACCTACCCTCCATAATCCATCTGTCCACACAGAGGTTTAACTGGCTCCTAAATGCCAGGCTTTCTCCCCAGCAAGCTGTGCATTTCTTGAGGGCAGGAACCACTACCCTCCTCCACTCTTGCTTTGTTCCATTATCCCCAGAAAAGAGCAGAAAAACATTTAGCAAATAACACTTAGAGAGACAGCCTGGTGGACACCTCCTCCCCTTCAAGGTCAAGGGCAATCATCACTTCTTTATAAAGCCTTTCCAGATACACCCAGTCAGAATTCACTCTCCTCTCATCTGTGTTTTCACTGCACACCAGGCATGTCCTCCTCATGGCTTGGACTAAACTGTAACTCATTGTTTATCTTCCCTGCTAGACAGAAGGTGTGATAGCCATATTTGCATCCTTAGCTCACTGCAGTTTGGTTAGGAGATACCCAGGACACATTTGTGCAGTTGGGAAAATGCTCTATATCCAGGACCTCCAGAATCTATTGCGGGCCACTCATCCCTCCAAGCCTACCTGTCCAGGAAGGAAGGCAAGCACATAATCTACACTCAATGGCATTTGATGGAGGAGGAGGGGAGGTCAAGGTGGCTATACCATGAATGCCACACGAGTGCCCAAAACGCAAAGAAGCTCAACTTGAATGGATGCTGTTCAGCACCCTCCCCACCACCTCATACCACATGCAATCCACCTGCCCAAAGCCACACAGGAGTCCCACTGCATTGCCACACTGAGAATGCTTATAGGTTCCCAAAAAATTTTGGTTTTCTTGTTCTTTTTTAAAATTTTAAATAGAAAAATCTTGTTTGCATCTCAAGAGGTCCCCCATGCTTCATGGATGAGGTCACTGGTACAAGAAGCACAAGAGTACAGTAAGATCAGCACTGCCCCTCAGGTCCTTCCACAGGAAGAGCTGCCACCTGAGTCTGGGTTCCAGATGGGAGGCAAATAACAAACTGGTGATTCCTCAAAATGACTTTCCTCACCCCTTTTGTCCTGAGAGTCCATGATTTTAAGTTTATGATTAAAGAAAATGTTCCCCCAGAACTCTCACCACTAGTACAGACCCTGCCACAAGTATAACCTGCGCCTGCCCTGAATTATAAACAGGAAAACCAACCATCAGCCCTCCTGAAGACAGCCAAACCAGAATCCTGTCCCTGCCAAAGTTCAAAAATATCAGGGGCCCTCTTGCCCCAGAGCACGGAATTTAAATAATGTATGCCTTTTAGAGATTAGATCATCCCTCCTAACCCCTCTGGCAAAATGAAACACTTTCTCATATCCTCCAAGTCAGAGATTTCCCACGACTGTGGGCTTTGTTGGCCAAGGACAATGCTATCTGTGAAAAGCTGGGAGGGAGGCAGCAAAGGAACGAGCTGGGAAGCCAGGCTGGTGGAAGGCAGGCAGTGAGCCTATCTTTGCAAAAGAGAAGTAAGAGAACTCGTGGCAGGGAGGACAGGTCATTGACAATAAAACGTATTAGGATATTAACATTCAAGATAGCAATCAAAAACCATTTGAGCACCCACTGCTGCCTCAATGCCGGTGAACAGCATTTTCCAACAGAAAAATAGAAATTAAGCTATTAAACATGCCAAAAGCAACAAAGAGCTTTGCAGTCTGAACAGATGGCCAGAGAGTGCTGGCCAAGCCCCAGCCAGCCAAGCGAGGAGGCTCTGAGAATCCATCCAGAGTAGTAGGGCTGTAGTGTCCGTGACTAGATGGGCTGCCAAGTATAAAAGGTGGTAGAGGGTGGCACAAGTTCACAGCGAAATTCTTTTTAGCACAAATTCTGATCACGATTACACAGCCCAGACAGCGAAGCCAAGTAGGTGCCTAGCCTTGCACAACACTGCCAGTTGTCCATCAGAATCAGTAATACCAGGCAACTGGAGCTACCTAAAAGTTGACCCACCACCTCCTTCTGGATGTTCCCAAGGTTAGCTCAATGCACTCTGCACTCCAGGTTCCTCCCAGTTGTCCCTGATACAGCTCTATTTACTAAACCTTTTTAGATGTCACACCTTTCCGTGACAGTCTTCCCAGCAACTATTTCTGTTTTCTTTGACTGTGAGCCCCTTTCAAGTTATAGTGCCTTTGGCTACCCCTACAGTGGGGCAGACAAACACAGCCTCCACAGTCAGACTAGGGCTGAATCTCACTTTTACCCCCTACCTGCTGATAATTACTGACTTTCTGCAAGCCTCAGCTTCTTCATCTGTGAAATGGGTTGTTAAGGAAATCCCATGAGATGTACTGCAAAGCACTTGGCACTCAGGGGTTCTTCTGTACATCATGGTTAAGACTGGGCTGCCTGGCTAGGCGGCCTAAAGCTAGCAACTACCCTCCGTAAGCCCTAGTTGCCTGTCAGAGACATGCAGCTAGAATCAAGACCTGTGTCGTTTGGGTTGTTGTGGGGGGTGGTCCTCGACATCATCTACATAAAATACTTAGCATGTGCCTGGCATAAACAGTCATTGCTGGTGCTGTTACCATCAAAAGGCCAAGTCTTCAAGCGTTTTGCTTCTTAATCCAATGGTCTTTTTACTATAATAAGTCCACCCCCCCAAAAAAATGCATGTCCCAAATTGATAATTATTACTATGTTATTCTAGGATATCTGTTAATTTATAGTGGTCTTATGTAGATCAAATAAGGGAAATCGGGCGTGGCAGTGCACACCTGTAATTCCAGCACTCGGGAGGCTGAGGCAGAAAGATCGTTGCAAGTTCGAGACCAGCCTACGCTATGAAGTGAGCTCAAGGATCACCTGAACTGCATAGCAAGACTCTGTCTCAAAAAGACCAAAGAGAAAAAAAAAATCAAATAAGGGACCAAGGTGTGAGGCTTGTACCCAGCCTGGGAGAATACAGGGGCAAGCAAAGCCTCATGCCTGGGCACCAGAAGGTCCAAGGCTGCTTGTGAGGGAAGGGGAGGGAGGGTGGCCTCAGGTTTTCTGAGCACTTACGGTGACTTAGACAGGGGGTTGGGGGTGTTACTTGCCTTGGTTCACTTACCCTCCTATGAGGCTAGCAATAGTCTCTAGTTTCAGATGAAAAAACTGAGGTACAGAGCGCTTTCCGGCTGGCATGACCTAACAGATCTGCCCAGACATATAGGACACAGGACTCTGCTAGAGGTCACTGTCAGACCCAGTCACCACCATGACCCCCCACACACCTGGCCCACGGAGTCTTCCCTGACAGCCTGTCCCACGGAGATGCAGTCTTCTACCTCCAGCCTCAGTGTTCAGGGTGGGCTGGTTTCCTTTGCACGTGCCACTGGCTTCCCCAGCCAGGCCATGCTAAGGCAGAGTGATGTATAAAACAGCTTCACTCCACAGGCACGATAAGAGCTCCACTGATTAACTACAATCAAAGCAATGGAGAAACAGCCCGAAGGAGAGACTCCTTAAAAAGCTAATTGTTGAAAAGCAAAAAAAGGAACACATGGAACTTCTTTTGGGCGATGCCTACACATTTTCAAAGGCCTTTCTGTGTGTTATCTCCTTTATTCCTTAAAACAAACCTGCAAGAGCTGGGTGTCTAAACTTTTTGAGTTCCGGGGCCACACTGAATGAACAGGAATTGTCTTGAGCCACATATACTATATAGCAAAGTAATAAAACTATTTTAACTTCCTAAATCACTTCATGAAATAACACTACAAGCCCAAGTGTAGTCATTAAATAAGAAATCTTACATGTCTGCTTAATGACAATAAATGTCTGTCTTCACAGGCACATACATACAGGTAGGTTGAAATATATTATTGATAATCATTATGTCTGTCACATCACATTGCACAAAGGCATGTGACATGATACCCGCACGTTTGGGTTCAATTAGCCACACGTGGCAGGCGCAAGAAGTGGAATTAGCACTGCCCTGAACTACCCCACCCAGCCACCCACAGCATCCCACCGTCACCTATGCAGTTCACAAGCCAGCCCTGCACAAGCGAGTCATGAAAAATATGCTACAAATCATATAATAAGGTTACAAGCAATCTTCTGGGGCCACACTACTAGCTATCCAGGGCAGCGTGTGGGTTGGACACATCACTGTAAGATAGCAGGCATTAGCGCCACTGTGTACTAGAGAGGGCACACCAGCTGCACGACTCCAGGGACTGTTGTGCACACCTCGTCTCTTGGAATGAGGTCCATAGCAGGGCATCCTAGAGGTGACTGGCAGAGTTCAACCTTGCACTCTCAGCTGCTGATTGTCCACCTGATACTCCTGCCAGCACAGCGCACCTGTCCAGTGCGAGCTCTGCCAACCAAAGTAGCAAAAGCAGAAAAGATGCCACTGCTGAGTTGTTACTGGGCAGCCACTTATACACAGTTGTCAGTTGCCAATGATCCACAGGTGTCGCATGCCTATGTTTTGGGAGCTATCAGATTCAAAGGAAAAGAGATCAGAAATTGAAAATCAAATTCAAGTTTCCTCCTAACCACAGGCTCAACTTTCTCCTGAGACTTCTAAGCAAACCTTAGAAGCCCATTGGTCACACAAGCCCAATGTGAGTTTCACTTCCATTTCCAGCAGTCGTCAAACACCAAGAGTGAAGGGAGGCGGGAAGCAGGAAGAACATCAGGAGAAGATGGATCCAGAAAGCAGGAGAAGAGAAACAAAGGCATGTGCTGGCCTCATTCCAACAATTAGATCCCAGATCTTTGAATATTTGTCTGTTTTTCTTTGTCGCTTGGAGGAGGGTGGGAACTGACCAAGGAGGTGGAAAGGGAACCATAAAGAGAGAAGACAGCGATTCTTTCCCAGAGCAGAAGATCCACTACGCAAGCCTTGCACCCGCTTCCCTAGAGTCCATTCTCCCACACTTTGGGCAACTCAAGTCCCCAAGGCCCCCCTCGCATGGGAAAGGCAAGTTGGACCAAACGGGGGCATTTGTACAACAAGCATTCTCCGAGCTTCAGTCTGTGGGTAGGTGCTTCAGTGGACAATGTTTAAGTAGCTGCCGCACACTGATTTTGCAGGTACCTCCTAATCTAATGTAAGGCTCTTCATTTAAGGAGGAAGCTGCTGCTCACTGAGTGGACTGATAAAAAGGCAGAGAGTACACGGTTCATGTAAATATTATCAGGGTTCCACTCTGACAACAGGCTTATGATAGCATTTGCTTTCATAAAACAAGTGGGAGGAGAACTGTTTCCTTCTCTAACACTGCAGTGCAAAGTTATTATGCTGGTCAGGGCCGACTTAACACATGGGAGGGATTGGTAGACATTTAGAAGATACTATGACAGTAGTTACATGAATGTACACATTCAGCCAAATGCCTCAAGCCATACCCTTTTTTTTTTTGTACCGACACTTGAACTCAGGACCTTGTGCTTGCCAGGCAGGTGTTGTGCCACCGAGCTATATCTCCAGCTCAAGCCATCCACTTTAAATGGCTGTACTTAACTGTATGTAGACTATACTTCAATGAAGTAGTTTTCTTTTTTTAAGGAAATAAAGAACTCCTCACTTCACATAAGGATTCTTCCACAAGTTTGCTTTAAATAACATCATCTTCCCACCCTCAGAGCATTTAAAATTTCATATTCCATTTTTTAAAAATAAAAGAACTCATTCAGAGTTTTTCAAGCACACATCTGTCACACAACATAATGTACACCTACCAGTGTAGGAGCACATATTCACACGCCCGCCCCCGCGCGCAAACACACTCAGGCACACAGCTGAGCCACCTTCTTCTGTCGTCTGTGATAAAAATACAATAGCAAGAAAAACACATCCAAAAATGTGGGTTCCAGAGTCTACTGAATTATTCAAATCCATCTCTGTATGTGTGGATCTCCACTTACTCATAGGTAACTAGAACAAATGCTCTAGAACTTTTTTAAATGATCTTAATCACCTAAATACGTGAATGGGGGGTTGCCACAACAAATTGATCGTCATATGGTAGATCACCATACGAGTGCTAAAAAAGGAACAAAAAAGATCAAAACGTACTGACTGATATGAAACTAACTCTTGGATATATTAAGTAGGCCAAAAGCAAACATAATGTGTTTGCTGCCATGGGAAAAGAAGGGGTACCTATGTGGGTACACACACACATGCACACACACACACACACACACACACACACTTATTCTACAGACAAATTATTTGCAGGACGAGTCTTAGTCAACAAGGGATAGGGGATGCCTCAAGAGATCAACACTAAGGATGAGGGGACCAGATATCAAAAGAGGGTCTTATTCTTCCCTCTAAGCCTTTTTAACCACTTGTATTTAAAGTATGTTCCAAGATAATATTACAAAGATTAAGTGAAGCCTCTCTTTTTTTTAAAATAAAATGTTCCCTTAACTTCACCGACTTTTTCTAACCTGCAATTCCTCAGAATGTAGCTGGCTTCAGTTACCAGGCCCATCTTAAATAAATACCCCTTGCATCTGGCTGGCACACTGTTTTCCCAACCAGGTCATGGGTACCAACTGAGCAACCATCATCTCCTTGTCTGGACCAAAGGTCTACATTACAATCTCAACTCTTCACACGTCACAGACGGAATAACTCAAGATAGCGCCTGTTTCTCCTGTTCAGTGGGGCTCAGAAATGGTCCTGGGGAGTTGGTTCCTTCTGATGACAGAGGTAGCTCAAAACAACTCCATGTGTCTGCAAATGCTTTCCTGAGCTCAGAAAATTTCCAAAAGCGCCCACACTAATATTGAGAGTATGTAATAGTTTACAAAGCTTCATCTGGTCACAATAATATAGGGTTTAGTCTTCTTTGAGGGAAGTGGCAATACATGGTTACATATCCTAAGAGGAGGTGGTGAGCACAAACAGAAAGAAATGTAACTCCTTACCCTAGGCATTCTGAAGTGAAAAATTCCTTCTTATCAATCTGTACTTTGCAGTTTGTATTTTGTTCTAGAATGGTCTTTCTCCCTAGGTGTATTTAAATGTATTTTATTTTACATTTCTTGTTTCTCTCACTAAGCCAAGATAGCTCAGCGGTGGAGAATAAAGGCTTTGAAGTTTGCCTACCTGGGTTCAAATCACAGCTTTGCCTATTATAAGATGTGTGGCACTTACTTTGACTTTCTCATCTTATAAAGAGGATTTAACACAATAGTGAAGCTCTTGGAGCCATGCTTAGCACATGGCTAACTGCCTATAAATGTCAGCTACTGGGCCATGTTGTTACCTCTCACCAGGACCGAGCACCTCAACAGCAAAGCTACATCCTCCTTTTGAGGGCTCCACAGTTCTTGATCCAGGGCTTGATACAAGGCAGATAATCAGTGCAGACTCTCAGATGGAACTAATGAATCCATGTGGAACAAGGAGACAAGCTCAGTTGGCAGCCCAGGATTCTGTGACCAAAAATATTACCTTCATACCTGGAGTTTGCTGTTGGGTAATGTCACGATCCAGGAGAACATTTCATCACTCCTTTCACCACTACCTGCTCACAAAGATGTTCAATGCTTGACTCCCTCCAAGATCTAAAACTTTATTATAGTTATGCAGCCCTTTGAGCTCTTCAAGAAGAGACTGTTCGATTCCTAACAATCATCACAACTCTGATGACTCTGCTTTACTGAGCGCATTACATTGCTATCTATACCTTAAAGGAGACAATATCCTTATTCTCATGGGTGATAAGACTCAGTCTTGGGAATTGGAATAGCACGTCCACTGACTCCCACCCTGAAGAAAAAAGCAGGGATGAAACCAGGGCTTTCCAATGCCAGACCCAGTGCTCCCAACTGCTACCCTGGGGCCTGGCACACTGCCCAGCAAGCAGCATGTGCTCTAGGAAACTGCGGAAAGAACACACTGTGAGCAGTTACTGAAGCCAGCTGCCTGGATAACTGTAACATAGTTGCTTCTTGGACATAAGAACAACCAAAATGAAGCCCCTTCCTTGCCCTCCTGGAGCTCTTGATTCAAAGCACCCTAAACCCACAACAAACCAATGGAGTCTCTCAGATACAATATGGTAACAAGGAACAGATATGATACAAGTTGCCCTTCAGGGACCACCACTCCTTATGGTGACATTCGGAATACAGACTTCTATTTGCCATAGCTTTTCTTTGTATAGATGGAACCCATGTTCTCTGAGAAAAAGAAGCTTTTAAAAAAATCACCAAAGCATGAAATTTAAGAATTACAAGAAGCACAAACTGAATCAAGAGTCAGATTCTTTTTTTTTTTTTTTTTTTTTTTTGTCTTTTTCCTTACCAAAATGATCAAATTTTCTTTTAAGGTATATATTTCAGTGTTATATGTTTATTAAAATGTAACCAAAACTATTGTAATGTGTCATTTTAAGAAATCAAAATGTAAATTATCTGCTTGTATAGAAGCAACAGTTCTTGGCCCCATCACTACCCAGAGGAAACCAATTATATTAGTTCCTATTTGGGTTTTTCTAGTGGACACTGTCATATCCTTAAATAAAATGCTTATGTCTCAGTTTTCTGATATCTTATTTGGGATGTTCTCTCTTGCCTTGCTGATAGATGAGGATTTGGTTCACTCACTGCTTTCCTCTTCTTTCACTTTCTACAAAATAATCAGATAACACAGTTACCAGTTCTTGGGATGGGAAGGTTGCTCCAGGGTGGAGCACTTGCCTAGCATGAGTGAGGCCCTGGGTTCTATTTCCAGGGGTGGAGGAAAAAAATTCAGTTCCTTCTCCATTCTATAACTGTAAAAATTAAACAAATATAGCCATTTAAAGTGTCAGCTTCCTGTACCATCAGGAATATTCCTTTAGACAATATTCTATAGGAATATTAAGAATATTCCTATAGACAATATTCCTTGGCTCTCCACAATGTAACTAGAGGACATCAGCATTTTCAGCATTCCCCATCCTCTGCCTGTCTCCCCTCCCCCTGTACCTCTGCCATTTGTGTCTTTACTGCTAGACAGTCTATCCTTTAACCATAGTTAAGTTCCATGTTTTATTTAAACATAATTCTAAAATCTGAAAACTAATTAATAGTACTTACACATTACATCTTTACTGTAAATTATTAGATATACTTTCTTTTGCTGGGCCCAATGTGACAATTCACATGTTATTTGATGGCCAATATACCTAGCATCGAATCCAGAGGGAACCTTCATTTTTCATTCTACTAATTACCTTGATCAGATCTTCACATTTTCCTAGCATCCTGTACTCTCAAGATGCCCCCTCCTGCAGCCCCTCATTGCCCTCCCTCCCTCCCTCACCAGCCCTGACCGCTTCCTAGTGCCACAAAGCTACAGCGCAGCACATCTCTGTGGTGTAGTCACTGCTGTCGGAATCCATTACCTTCCTTGTTCTCAGTTAATCCTTCTCACTAGTAAAGTGCATTATGATCAAAATAGTGACTAAGAGTAGAAAGCCAAGTTTTCTAAGAACTTGTATCCCTGTCCTCATACATTATTCATAGTTGGGCTACATATAATAAATGCTATATATAAAAATCAGTCAACCTGTCACCTTTCTTTAACAATAATACTGCCAATGGAATGACGTCAGCCTGACTATTGTTGTTTAGGACATGCCTTCGTTGGCTTGTGTTTTTGCTCTCTGGAAGTCATGGGATCTTTCGTATTTTCAGTGTTCTGACATTTCACAATGACGTGTCAGGGAGTCTTCTTTGACTCATTGTACTGTATGAAACTATACTTGTGGGAGATCTTCTTCTATATGCTCTTTGTTATTGACCTCTTGTCTGTTTTAATTCTTCTTTTTCTGAAACTCCTATTATTCAGATGTTGGACCAATAGGACTGATCCTTACGTATATAGAAATACACATGAAATGTGTTTTATATATGTGTGTGTGTGTGTGTGTACAGATATAGACAGTTTCTTTATCTTTTTATCTTGTATTCTAGGTGGTTTCCTTGACTTAGTCTTGTAACTGCTCCACTGAAATTATTATTGACAATATGTTCATTTTCCAAAAGTTCCTTTCTGTTTTCTTTGATTCTCTTCTTTTTTCTCTCTCTCTTTCTCCCTTCCTTGCTTTCTGAACATAACACATTTCTAAGGGTACCAGTCCCATTTGCCCTTAGGGTAGGATGTAGGGCTGTCCCTTATCCTCCTGAATGAGAAACACTTTCTTCTCAGAAACTAACACCCATAAGGCTTTTCTGGTTCTTCCCAAGCCATTAAACCATTTCATTTTTTTCACCCTGAGAGTCACATAGTATGGCTCTAGTACCTTCTGCAGTGAGAGTGTAGGACACAAAGATCTGCACACAGATCGTCCGACAGACCCTTGTCTTGAGCTGCACAGCTCACTCCTGCTCTCTGGGGTAAGACTGCCTCCCAGCCTGGAGCCCTTCTGAATTCTGCAGAGAAACCAGCTCCTCGCTCGGCTATAACATCCTCTGCACCTGCTAGAGGCTGTGGCTCCTGAGTGCTTCTACTCTGCTGCATCAGTTGCCACCCTGCCCTCTACTCTCCTCTCCCAGAAAGTCTCTGGAAGTATGATGACAGCATCTTTCTGCCACTGGGTTGTTATAGACTCCTACACCCTTCTTCCTTTTCTATGATTTAAATAGAGTCTGGAGCAGCCACAGATACACATATTTGCTCCAAGCCCACACTGAATGGAAATTCTCAAAACATACCTGTCATCTAAAATACTATTATTTATATGCATGCTGCTGGGAGCAAGAGGCAAACAGGCACTCTTTCACAATGCTGGGCAAATGTAAATTAGCACAAAATTTGTAGTGTTTTAGCATTAGGTAAGAAAAAAAAATCCTTTGACCTTGCAGTTCCATTTCTGGGAATTTATCCCAAATCACACATGTGCAGCAAGATTTAACTACAAGGATGATCATTATAGCATTTTAAAGAGGGTAAATTTTAGAAACTAATTGTTTAGTAATAGCAAACTATTTAGATAAATTGTAGCATTTTCAAATTATTAGATACCAGAAAATCCTGACAAAAAAATTCTTTAGAATCACATTTAATAAAATGAAAAGATAATCCCAGTATGGTATTAAATGTATGAGGGAGCAAAATTATTAAGGAATATGTACACTGTGATTTAATTTCACAAAAATAAAATGGGTATGATGTAGGTACATACACAAAGGAAAAGAAGGGTATCCACACAGTAGTAGAAGGATGTGTGACTTTTTTGTATATGTATATACATAGTTTCTAAACTTTATCCTTTTCTCCTACTTTGTACTATAATTTTGAGGTTAAAATAAGTAAATCTGTTGTGGTTTTAAGAGCATTCCCTAACTCAATTTCCCTACTTACAGATAAGGAACCTGAGGCCTAATGAAATAAAGCAATTTATTTGGGTACCGATGCAAAGAGCCCAGAGCTGAAAAAAAGAACCAAGAAATCCTAATTCTCAGTTCTCTAAGGTACAAGTTAAAAATGAGACAAATTATTTTTATTGGTATGATTTTTTTTTTGTACCAGGGATTGAACTCAGGACCTTGCAATTGCCAGGCAGAAGCTTATGCCACTGAACTATATCCCTGGCCCTGGTATGATTTTTTTGTTGAATGTTGACAACACTACTCAATCCTAACCACCAATATGAGTGAGCAGTAGCTGAGTATATTCCTTGGATAGTTTGAACATATTAAGGAAAAGTTTTCCATAAAATATATTAGGTTAGAAACTCTTTGCTGTGGTGGAAGGTCCTTCTCTAAATGATAGTGTACCTCCATTTCTGCAGAGTGGTTCATATTTTATATTGTATTACTTTGAAACTACCTTTCATGTAACAAACTGGCATAACCACATAGACTTCATCAATCAGGTCGTGGGCAAACATTTCTGTTATAATGTGACCTTACAATGCCTCTCACGTAGCAAGAGTCACTGTCTCATTTCTAGTCATCCTTTCCAAAATATTCTTCCATTTCTCTTAGATGTTCAATAAAACAAGAAAAAAGAAAAGTGGTGGTTCTAGAGAGAGAGAGAGAAAAAAAAAGCATAGGTCTCAAATGTAGATGTAAAATGGAATTTACTAGGCCAGTCAAAATCAGTGACAGCAAATTTTTGAAACTTTTGAATTTGTACCAGAATGATGAAGAAGAAGTACCTAAGAAGTGTGTCACTTATTTTCCACTTTTCAGGACAAAGGTACTTTTACACATAATTGAACAAGCATGTTCCAGTGTTCAACTGGTTCTTTTGTCCTGTGTATGTAAGTTTTCAGGCACAGTTTACAAATGAAACAGGAACTGTCACGTTTTTTGAAAATGAGAGACTCTTGTTACCCATTCTGTGCCAGTTTTCTGTTCTCGCTTGTCACTGTTATGAAATCTAGGCCTTTGCAAATGAGTAGGTTAATGCAGCTAGACCCACAAATAGACTTCCCCACACTGAGGCCCACACCAACATCTCAACCAGGAGGGAAGACACTCGCTGAAGTGCACAGCAAAGGACATCTGGAAAACTGTGTGTTCTGCAGGCCAGAAAGCTTCCTCCAGGTGTGGCTGTCTGGTCTGGATATCAGATTTCCACATGCCATCTGGGCCAGCCAGGCAAGTGTTCTATCACGTGTGATGTGTTAACAGACCACATGAGAGGGATTTTATAAGCTCACATCCTGTTTGTGAGGATAGTGTAAGGCCATTTACAATAGTTAATTAATTAAGCAGGGGGCAGGGCTTGAAGGCAATAGAAGAAATAAACCAATTCTTAAGCACAAAGGAAGTCCTCGTTCTCAAAGACATCAAACAAAAATAAGGTTTAAAACCTGCAAGTCTACCCCTTGCCCTAACCAATGTCATGCCGATTGCCCAGAGGAGATGTAAGTGGATCCTAGTTTCTTTAACAGATCTTTTCTAATGTGTTGAACTCTCCATTGGCTTTGAATTCAAGTATTTTATGCCTTGTTTGCAAAAAAATGATTTGAAAGTTTGGATCTGTAGACTGGGTTAATTAGTCTAAGGTCACCCTGTGCATATTTAGGAGCAGAGAGAGGAACAAGGGCAAAGGCTGAGAGTTGGGAGGGAACTTAAAGTTCATGAGATAACTGGGGCGAGAGTGAGCAGGAGCTGAGGTCAGAGGAGGAGAGGATGGCAGGTGCTTTGGCTTTGGCTCTGAGGGGCACAAGGAGCCACAGCAGCATTTGAACAGGGCAGTGGCATGTTGTGATGCCCACTTTAAAAGGGTCCTTCCGGATGTGTAGTGGGGAATAATTCTTAGGCACAAGAAAGGGAGCAACAAGGCCACTGAAGGGGCCATCAAAATAACCCAAACACGAAGGAATGGTACTTAGGAAGGTGTGGCAGTGATGGAAATTCTGGGGGTGGGGAGTGGCCAGAGTCTGCATATATTTTAAGGCAGAGCCAAAAGGATTGACTGAGGGGTTGCAGGTGGGCCATGAGATGAGGAGAGCAGTCTTCTATCCTGAGCACAATCTGGGTGTAGAATTGCTGAGCAGAAGCCAGAGAGGAGAGGAGGGTGGGCACTGGCACCAGCAACAGCATGTGCACAGGCTAAACTGACAGAGCCAGGACCCACTGGGTCCACAAATCCAGACTTCAAGGGAAAGGGCCAAACTTCAGATTTGAACTTGATAATCACCAGAAGACAGATGTACAAGTCTACAACCCCTGACCTGCAATCCTAATAGCCTAAAAGCTCTAAATCTGGTATTTCTTTTTAAAGTTTGGGTTAAAATTCACCTGACCCAAATTAAGGATCTTTATCAACTATATTTATTCCATAATTATACATTTGCAATATGGAAAAGTTATTTAGTTTGGTCATAAAGGGCCACGCTATAAAGTACTGAGGGTGAAATATAATATCAAAAGCATACACTATATTAATTTTCTGAAGTCCAAAAAAGACTTTATTAACAAATCTGGCCCTACAGGTTTGGGATAAGGGATGCGGATCTCTGGTTTGAGCCATGACACTATAGGAGTGAGGACTGACCCCAGCGGCCCTCCAACACAGAGAGACCAGGAGGACAGGAGAAATCTGCTCAGCTGTCTGGAAAGACCTGGATGCAAAGTCCTGACTCCTGCTGTTCGGGGTGGAGTTTGCTGTGGCCTCCCTTCTTCCTCCCTCCAAATCCACACACTCTATAGCACAGACACATGGCTGCTAAAAGCCTTGGTGTTGTATTGTTTTGTTTTATTCTGCTTTGTTTTAGATTTCTCTATGTCCTCAAGAGATGGGAAAAAAAACAGCCCTCCCAGTACACCCACCCACACACACACACACACACACACACAGTTGTTGCTCTGAATTCAGCCATAACACTGATTTCACACATCAATGAAGTAACCTTGGCTCTCTTCACAAGGTGGGGTTTGTATGGTAAGGAAAAAAGTGTATAATTTCTGTGATGCTTGAAGTTGCCATAAAGACATTTCCTGTCTGTCTGCTGCCATTACTCTAATATATTTGCATGTCCCATCCCCCACCACTTCCCCCATAACTAACATCCAAACCTCCAAATTTTATCAGGATGAAGTGAGGGGCCCTGTAGCAGGGTGCCCCAGGTCCCAAGTCTATTGCAGGAAAACCTTGGAGCAAGAGGCTAGTACCTGGACCCCTGCTCCTGAAGCTCTCTTACACCACAGAGTCATCAGATTCCCACTGGTGTAGCTTCCCAACTTAAGACAAGACACAGACAAGGGGTAAGAGGATTTAGAGCAGAGGCCAGATAAGGGAGATGCAGACATGGCAGCCAGTATGGAAGACACTGTCCCTCTGTTTATTCCTGGGAAATAAAAGCACTCTGGAGACGGCAGGCGCACTAAATACAAGTGGCTTTGTACACAGCAAAACAATGAAAAGGCATCCGTACTCCTGAATCCATCCAGCCCACCAATGGACGCACATTCTTATGCTTTTCCTGGGTCCCACTGACCATACTTCCCCAGCCACTACTGCCCTGGCTGTTCCTTTGTAGATTCCAAAATTCCCCATGGACACTCAGATTGTTGGTCCATCAACTTCTAAAGAAGAAAAGAAAGAAGAGACAAGAAATATCTATCAAAATTTCCAGGAACCTTTTCATTCATAAACAAGATGAGCAATACTTAACAAAGAAGAAAAACCACACAGAGGAAGGGGGTGGTGATAATTAAATGCCAACTGGAAAATTGGTCATTTTCTAGCCTACTTCTGGTAAAGTTGAAATTTTCCATAATAAACTGTAGAAGAAGAAGGAGGAGGAGGAGGAAGAGGAGGAGGAAGAGGAGGAGGAGGAGGGGAGGAGGAAGAGGAGAAGGAGGAGGAGGAGGAGAACGAAGAAGAAAGAAGAGAAACAGAAGGGAGGAAAGTAGTGCAAGGGGGAAGAAATGGTCAACTTTAATATCCCAACTAGACTGGGATCCAAAGGCTAATCCTAGGTTTCCTTAAAGATCTCCACTGAGGAGTAGAGTCCTGCTCATCAATCCAACCCAAGGCCGCATAGGGACCTGGGTTAATAACCCCAGGTTATAGCTGCATACCTTACGCATCCTCATGCCTCCTGAGGCACCTTCTCAAGCCCTTTTCTTGGTCCTCTCGGCCAGATATAGTAGGTGGGATTATTTTAATGCCTTGTTCAGGTTTCACAATGACAAGTGCTTTGTAGAAGGAGTTGATCACTTTATTCTTTTTTTCTTCATAAAGGTGTTTCCCTGACTGCAGGAGCAATGGGTTTACTTTGCAGACTGGGGTGGGAGGACCGGTAATGGAATCAACTATGTCGATAACAGGACTATCCTGCTGAATCCTGAAATGACCCCTGACTCCTTTTGATTGCCTCAAGATGAGCTTACCACCATGAGGCTCAGAAACTTCCACTGGCCCACTCAGCTGTGCCCCAGAAACAGCCTGGGATGCAGATTTAGTACCACATGGGACAGGGGCCAGGGCCACCTCTGTGATGTGAAATAAGCCTGACAACCTCCCAGCAGTGCCAACGGACAGCCATCCATCCATGAGTATGCCCTGCAAGGGCCAAGCTCAGTCCAGCAATGGCCACCCCGATGCCATGCCTTCACCCATTTCAGAAACCGTGACCCTCTGGGAAGGGGACAAATGCGCCTAACCAAAGGACACACATCTCAGATGCCTCTGTGGCTGCCAGCAGTAGAGCTCCTTGTGACCTCAGAGGTAGACTTGGCAAAGAAAGAAAATGCAACCAAAAGAATCGTTATGATACCTGAAGCTCCGTGTCACAGGCAGATGGCAGTTGCTGCCCTGGGAAACCTGCAGGTCACTATTAAGGCAGGCAGCTGCGGCTTAATACTTGTGGCTTCCTTCCCAACCCAGCTTCATTGCTAGAGATTTGGGGGGAGCTATCTTGAAGACGGGCACACACCATAGTACCCAAATAATCCACGACAAGAAAACCTACCACTACATCTCCTAGGAATCAAGTTGCTCTCTGACTCTTCAGTTCATTAGTCTATCAGTGAATGAAGGCTTTCTAATTTAATGGGATCCAAAGGATTCCATACTCTGTCGGAGACTGTAAATTCAACAGCTCAGCCATTAGGTGTGAAATACTTCCCAGCTAACTCCAGTTGCTATTTGTCCAAGAAAAGCAGAAGGTCAAAGTGACTGCTGATAAATCTGATGTGCCTGGGTATGCAATGTGAGGCACTGGGAAGGAAGTGGGTGTCAAGGGCCAGCCTCTTCAACCTGAGCCACTAACCCTGGGAATCTAACCCAATGCTCGCAGTCCAAGCTGATGCCACTTCGTGCTTTGCCATGTCACCCAGGGCACCATGCTGGCCAGCAAACAATAACCTCAGTAAAACCTCAGGCTCTTTGTGGACAGGGTCTCATTATTCTTAAACTCCCTGGGCCTAACATGGTGTCTGGCCAGTGGGTGTGATGAGTGTTAGTTATAAAGAAGTGGGTAGCAGAACTCAAATGAGAAAACTAAATAGATAATCCATTAAATTATGTTTTCTTTTGGCAACTACATTATCAATCACGGGCCTGTTAGTGGGAGATAAGGGTAATTATTAACGTCAGTTTATATTTTGCATGAGAGAATCATTACCAAAATAAAGTTAAGAGACAACTCTCCTTATGGAGAAAGAAGGTTAAAAGACAAACACTCCTCACTCAGGCAGAAAAGAGAAGTTGATCTTCTGGGAAAGATTTAGCTCCTGATTATACAACACGTAGTGTGTGACACAGATTCACACCTCTTGTCCCGCAATACTCCCAAATACACCCCTATCGCCGCCTAAATTATTAAGTCATCTTAGATAACCAGGTTGAAACTACAGATCTCACAACACAAAGCTCTCTACTACCCAGAGTTATTCCAGGGTTTACAAAGCAGCCAAAAGCAAGAAAGCAACCATGCAGAGTTGGTGACAGCTGGCTATCGTGTCACTTCCTCATCCAAACCCAGGTTCATGCACACAAGAGCGCTAACCCTGCAGCAAGATTCAGGGAGTTCCAGAGGGCTGGCGCCCCAGGCCCTGGCATTATCTGCTGGGGCTGCTGGGGAAAGGTTTACAATATGAACTATTTTCTAATTTTTTCCAAGAGCCCACAACACTTTTCTCCAGGGTTGGCTTAAATTTTATTCTTTGTGAGCCAGCTGCTCTTAAAATGCTGTAAGACCTCCCCAAACTACAAAATGACTTTTCTCCTTTCTGGAGATGACAGGAACAGTTGGCTTCCCTGACTTCACATGCCTCTACACACAGAGAGATTTGATATACACAGTAACTGATATATGCTGACTTTACACAATAATTTTTGAAAAGATAAATATAAAGAACTTGGAAAGAGAGCAATGAACAAATTTCAGAACATTCCACAGCTCATTCTCCCAGGTCTGCCATTTGGGACCAAATATGGGTCCTCCCATGCCAGACCCTCATATCAGTCACTAAGCCTCCTCAGGTCCTTCTTCATTAACCACTTTGCCTCACTACCTCACCAGGAGTTCCAGTCCCACTCCAGGTGCCATCCCTCACAGCCCACAGCCTGATGATTTCTAGATCTCTCCTTACACTTCTCAGCTCTAGTCCACCCAGCCTGTAGGAACCCAGTGCACCCATTTACAATACAGATACCATCATGGGATACCTTTGTCCCCAAACTTCCTTTAAAACCCTCTGCAGGAAGGCAGATTGCAAGTTCAGGCCCAGCCTGGCCAACTTTTTGACTCAGCAAGACTCTGCCTCAAAACATAAAATAAAAAATAGCTGGAGATACAGCTCAGTGTGAAGGCTCTAGTTTCAGTCACCAGTACCACACACACACAAACACACACACACACACACACACAGGGTAATACTCAGTTCCTCGCCATGGACACCTACTTCTTCTGCTGTGTGCCCTTTGATCAACAATATAAATGCTCAATGCTCTGGCCAGAGTCCCCTAGTCCTATCTAGCCCAAGCACTCCCCACATGCCAGTCTCCAAATCGGCTTTCAGTGGGCTCCAACTGTGTTCCTTTCTGGGAAGCATCCAGACTCCTTGTGCCCCCCTGGTCCAGTATCTTTCATCTGAGCCACTCCTTTGCACTGAGCATCACCTAGGTTACTCTCTTCTCATCTGTATCACTAGTCTCCCAGGCAGCCTCCACAGGTAGCTCTGATTCAGGGGCATCGCCTACCCTATGGTCCTCCAATAGTCCCTCAGTCCACAGGCCTTAGCAGGGTCCCTCACCTAAGAGCTTCCTTTCTTCCACTCCAGGCAGTGATGTTCTGTGGCTTCCTTTACCATGATCATTACTTCAACTTCACAGTGTTTCACACTGAGTAAATCCACATAGGAACAACATTTTGTAAATGCTATACCTCCTTTCCGTCAATCCACTCATTTCCAATATGACAAAGGCAGTGTCCCTACACCCTGGAAGATGAGCGGAGGACACAGGGGACCTGCCAGGTGAGCATCTCAGACTCTGCAGAAGTTCTCAACATAGCTTCCCCTATTCCCTACACTGTGGATGGCTTCCCCAAGCTTTGAGGTTCAGAGATGCTGGCTTTGTGATCTCTTGAAGGTGATGATCCCTATCACCCCTAGATAAGCTTTCTGGAGGTGAGGGAACCCCCGTAGGGCTTCAGCTTGTTGCCAGGGGGAGAGCAGAAAGGGCAGGTTGCTTACCTTCCTTTTACTTTCCTTCTACCTTCCTTCTGCCACTACAGTTCCCAGGACTCCAAGCGTCTAGTGCCTCCTCTGTGAACTTCTTTTTTAAGGCTTTTTTTTTTGAGGGGGAGTCCTTATTAACTCATGAATTTTGCATATTTCAAGCCATTAAAATTTTATACTTATTGATGCTTAAATTGTCTTTTACAGACAACTTTTCCCTCACAGTACTGGGAAGTGAACCCAGGGGCTTTGCACTGTGCTACATCCCCAACCTTTCTTAATTTTTATTTTGAGGTAGGGTCACTAAGTTGCACCTGACTCAAATGTGCCATCCTCCTCCCTCAACCACCCAGAGTGTCATCTGTGAACTCCTGCAGGGACTGTGCAGTGAGATCCGCAACAATCCCACCCCAACCGGGATGTTCAGAACCACTGACAACTCAGCAAAAGACAGAAAAGCTTTCGGTTTGAAAAGCTTCCACAGCATTTGTAATCCAAATCAAAAGCCTGTTAATGACCTCACTTCCAAATAACAGCAAAAATCTCCAAGTCTGAAACTCCTACTGCCACGAGTCACCTCTCTTGCTGCCATTTCACGTCCTTCAAACCCAGTCCCCTGAAATTCCTGGCTCTTCTACCCCCTTATGCCTGGGCCATATTGCCCTCCTACGACACCAGACCCTTCCTTCTCCACCCATCCTCAGCAGTTTGTTCTTCCCAAACTCTCCCCTCTAAAAAGTGCAGATAAAACCTTCAGGCTGACCTCTGCCTGGGACTGGCACCACTCTCAGCACCGCACCCTCACCTCAACCTTTCTGGTCGGGCCCTGGAGCTTCTGCTAACCCTGCTAGGAGCACACAGAACACTGCTGAGCTCTTAAAAACCGCTCCATAAAACTGTATTTTGCTGAATTACGTAACACCAAGAAAAACCAAAGCTCCATCATGTTGCCATTGCATTCAGCCGGAAACTCTGCTGAAGATTTGGCCCTTCAGTCAACCTACTTACAATGTCCTCCTTTATTTGCTCCTGAGCTTGTCTGAGCTCTGTGAAAGCACTGTATGGAGGGTTCCTCTCTGTCCCCCAGACCAGGGGCTTCCAGCCCCACTTAAACTATAACTTTACAGAGAAACAGCCACTCCAGATCCATGCGTTATATAGGCAGGGGTCTGTGCAAGGGGACGTGGCTCAAACCCATCTTGATGCAATTATTTCCTTGTGTTGTTTTTTGTAGTCTCACCATTGTTCTTCAAGAGAGCTACTCTGAAGCTTTATAGGAAAAATGAATTATGACTTGCTGTACATTCCGCACCTCCCAGTGTACCACCACGAGCTTCAAAGCTTTATTCAGTGGCTCCCAAGACTGAGTCAAACTATTACCCAAACCAGCTTGCAAAGGAGTGTCATCCAGATCCTGTCACGGTCCTTCAATTTCCCTTCAATCTCCCACATCTCATCTGTCTGTGCTGTATTCCCATCACCCAGACTTTCGTCCCAGACCCAGGGACACAAAACCCACATTCTATCCGCCAGCCAGCTCAGTTGAGAGCTGGAGGAAGAGCACCATCCCCAAAACCACAGGTTTGCAGGAACAGATCAGCCACTCTGCTCTGTGGAGAAAGCAACTAAGGACAGTGTGTCCTTTTGGATCCATGCTATATAGACCCTGACTCATAAGGATGGTGTCCTCCCTGACTGCCAGAAAGGGAAGGCAGCATTCTGAGCCAGGTGAGTTCTCAAGCCACAAGAAAAAGGCACAATACACAATGTAGAACGTGTGGACTTAAGAGCCAGATTCACTGGGCTGAAGTCCCAATTAGCAGCTGTGTGACCTTGAGCAAGTCAGTTATTCCTTTCATGCCTCATTGTCAATCTGCAAGGGGGGACAACAGTACTTACTTCATAGGATTATTGTGAGGGTCTGGTGAGTTTATTTATAGGAAAATGCATAGAAACTATGCACACAGAGTAGACATGCACCATCATCATCCTGGTTAGTATAATCACTCGCTCCCTTCCCTTTGCTTTGTGTAGATATGACAGCAAATGCCTCTCTCAACGCTCAGAACTTCCTGAAATCCTTTTTCCTTTCTACTTCCTCCTCCTACCTCCAACACTTCAAATACCCAGTGTCCATTTGCACATTCAAGCCATCACACCTTACTCTCTTTTTCAGCAAACACCCCAGATTCTTATAAGCTACTAGATCCACTTGGTGGCCAAGTCAGGAATGTTTACACAGGTTTTTATCATTAGTCATGTTTTGGAAACATGTGTGGTGAATGCTGAGGCATGGCAAAGGAGAAAACAATGCATTAAAAAGATCAAAAACAGGTCTCCACCTCCTTGCATTAAAGTTGCAATGGTCATTCTCTGCTGAAGCCAGAGATATGTTGAAACCTTCTGTTCTGATTTCAAACTGTCAGCTTCAAATGCTGACCTGGAA
>RJWM01011817.1:0-58760 GCA_004363535.1 Dasyprocta punctata | reverse complement strand
AGAGTTCCTTTTTCCCCACAGCCCCTCCAGCATTTATTGTTGGTTGATTTTTTAATCTTGGCCATTCTTTCTGGAGTGAGATGGAATCTCAGCATTGTTTTAATTTGCATTTCCCAAATGACCATTGATGTTGAACATTTTTTCATATATTTATTTGCCATTTGTATTTCTTTCTCTGAGAAGTGTGTATTCATCTCAGGTGCCCATTTTTGGATTGGGTCCTTGAATTTTAGGGGCCTGATTTCTTTTAATTCTTTATACATTTTAGATAGAAGTCCTTTGTCTGATGGACAATTGGCTAAGTTATTTTCCCATTTCATGGGTTTTCTTTTCACTCTGTTGGAGATTTCCTTTGACATGCAAAAACTTTTTAGTAGGATGAGATCCCAGGTGTTGATTCTGGGAAGTGTTTCCCATGCAATTTGATTTTTGTTCATGAACTCTCTGCCTACTCCTACGTCATCGAGATTTTTACCTACTCTGTCTTCTAGTAAGTTTCGTGTCTCTGTCTTTATATTCAGATCTTTGATCCATTTTGACTTTATTTTAGTGTGTGGCGATAGGCATGGATCTAGTTTTAGTTTATGGCATATAGAAAGCCAGTTTTTCCAGCACCATTTGTTAAAGAGGCTGTCTTTCTTCCACTTTGTCAAAGATGAGGTGGCTAAGTGTTTGTAGTTGTGGCTGTATCTTCTAATCTATTCCATTGATCTTCAGGTCTGTTTTCATTCCAGTACCATGCTGATTTTATCACAGTAGCTTTGTAGTATAGTTTCAAGTCGGGGATTATGATGCCTCCTGCCTTCCCTTTGTGGCCCAGAATTGCCTTTGCTATCCTAGGTCTTTTCTGGTTCCAGATGAATTTCAGGAATGCTTTCTCTAGATCTGTGAGGTAGGCAAGTGGTGTATTGATTGGGATTGCATTGAATCTGTATAATAATTTTGGGAGAATGGCCATTTTCACAATGTTTGTTCTTCCTATCCATAAACAGGGAATATCTTTCCATTTTCTGAAAGCTTCTTCAATTTCTTTCTTTAGAGTAATGTAATTTTCACTGTATAGATCTTTTACTTCCTTTGTTAGATTGATTCCTAAGTATTTCATTTTTTTGGATGTTATAATGAAGGGTGTGGTTTCCCTTATTTCTCTCTCAGTGACGTTGTTGTTTGTGTACAGGAATGCTATTGATTTTTGAGTGTTCACCTTGTATCCAGCTACATTACTAAATTTGCTTATTACTTCTAGAAGTCTTCTAATGGATTTTGGGGGTCTTCTATGTAGAGTATCATATCATCTGCAAATAATGATAATTTCACTTCTTCCTTTCCTATCCTTATTCCCTTTATTTCTTTCTCTTGTCTAATTGCTCTGGCTAATATTTCCAGGACTATATTGAATAGGAGCGGTGATAATGGACATCCTTGTCTTGTTCCTGATTTTAGGTTGTAAGTTTTTAGTTTTTCTGCATTTAGTAAGATGTTGTCTGTTGGTTTATGATGTATGGCTTTTATCAGGTTGAGGTAGAGACCATCTATTCTGATTTTCTGTAGGGTTTTGATCACGAATGGGTGTTGGATTTTGTCAAAAGCTTTTTCTGCATCTATTGAGAATATCATGTGGTTCTTGTCCTTGGCTCTGTTGATATGGTGTATTACATGTATTGATTTCTGTATGTTGAACCATCCCTGCATTCCTGGGATAAATCCCACTTGATCATGGTGTATAGTCTTTCTGATAACTTGCTGTATTCTATTTGCCAGTATTTTATTGAGGATTTCTGCATGTATGTTCATTAGGGAGATTGGCCTGTAATTTTCTTTTTTGGTTGGGTCTTTCTCTGGTTTTGGTATTAGGGTAATACTTGTTTCCAGGAATGAGTTAGGGGGACTTACTTCCCTTTCGATTTCATTGAAGAGTTTGAGGAGTGTTGGCAGTAAGTCTTCCCTGAATTTCTTATAGAATTCAGCAGTGAATCCATCAGGGCCCGGGGTTTTCTTTGTTGGTAGGGTCTTAATTACATTTTCAATTTGGTTAGCTGAAATTGGGTTATTCAGCAGTTTTACATCTTCTTGATTCAGCTTTGGTAGTTCATAGGTTTCTAGGAATCTGTCCATTTCTTCTGTGTTATCAAATTTATGTGAGTAAAGGTTTTTGAAGTAGATGTTGATGATCTTCTGTATTTCCACAGGGTCTGTAGTGATTTCACCCTTTTCATTTCTTATTGTATGGATCTGAGTTGTTTCTTTCCTCTTCTTGATAAGGTTGGCTAGGGGTTTATCAATTTTATTTACTCTTTCAAAGAACCAACTCTTCAATTCATTGATTCTTTGTATTGTTTTCTTAGTTTCAATTGCATTAATTTCTGCTCTAATCTTAATAATTTCTTCCCTTCTTTGGGCTTTGGACTTGACTTGCTCTTCTTTCTCTAGAAGTTTGAGTTGCAGCATTAGGTTGTTTATGTGTGTTCTTTCCGTTTTTCTGATATGAGAGTTTAGTGCTATAAATTTCCCTCTGAGGACTGCTTCCATTGTATTACACAGGTTCTGGTAATTTGTGTTTGCATTTTCATTCAATTGTAGATATTGTTTAATTTCTTCTTTAACTTCTTCTGTGACCCATTGATTATTTAGGAGGGTATTATTTAATTTCCATGTGTTTATACGGTTATTGTAGGTTTTTTTGCCATTCATTTCCGATTTTACTGTGCTGTGGTCAGATAATAAGCATGGAAATATTTCAGTTCGTTTGCATTTACTTAAGCTTGTTTTGTGGACCAGTATATGATCTATTTTAGAGAATGACCCATGTGCAGCTGAGAAGAATGTGTATTCTGATGTTGCTGGGTGGAATACTCGGTGCACATTTACTAGGTCCATTTGTTCACAAGTTTGGTTCAGTTCTGCTATTTCTTTGCTGATTTTTTGTTTGGTTGATCTATGTCTCTGTGACAATGGGGTGTTAAGGTCCCCTGTTATAACTGTATTATTGTTTATTTGGTTTTTCATGTCTATTAAGAATTGTCTTACATAGTTGGGTGCTCCCATATTCGGTACATATATATTTATGATTGTAATCTCTTCCTCTTGAAGTTTTCCCCTCACAAGTATGTAGTGACCTTCTTTAGCTCTTTTCATTATTTTTGGTTTGAAGTTTGCATTGTCTGCAAACATAATGGCTACCCCTGCTTTTTTCTGGGTTCCTGTTGCATGGAGCATTGTTTTCTAGCCTTTGATTTTTAGTCTGTGAATTTCCTTTTGAGTCAAATGTGTTTCTTGTACACAGCATATTGTTGGATTTTGTTTCTTAACCCACTCTGCTACTTTGTTTCTTTTTATTGGTGAGTTGAGACCATTTACATTGATTGATAAAACTGATACGTACTGGCTCATCCCTGTCATGATATCTTTCTGTTGTTAGTCTTCTACATTTTCTGTTTAATTATTTGCCCTGCTTAGTGGTTTCCTTTGGTTGTTGTTCTTAAGATTGTGGCTATCTTTGTCTCTTTCTAGAGTGTCTTTCAGTACTCTTTGTAGTGTTGGTTTGGTGGCCATAAATTTCCTCAGTTGTTCTTTGTCATGAAAGTATCTTATTTCTCCATCAATTTTTAAGGATAGTTTTGCAGGGTACATCAATCTGGGTTGAAACTTGTTTTCTTTCAGGATTTGGAATATTTCACTCCAAGCTCTTCTTAACTTAAAGGTTTGTGTTGAGAAGTCTGCCATGATTCTGGTAGGCTTTCCTTCATAGGTGATCTGTTTCTTTTCTCTGACAGCGTTTAGTATTTTGTTCTTGTGCTGTATTTCTGATACCCTAATTATTATATGTCTGGGTGAGGATTTATTTTGGTTGTGGTTAATTGGGGTTCTGTATGCCTCAGTTACCTGTATTTCAGATTCTCTTCCCATGTTTGGAAAGTTTTCTGCTATTATTTCTGTGAATAGTCTTTGTAGGTCATTAGTCTTGACCCCTGCTTTTTCATTTATGCCTATTAATCTTATGTTATTTCTCTTGGCATCGTCTTGCAGCTGTTGAATTGTTGTTTCTTGATTCCTTACTATTTTTAGGAGATCTTTTCTTTCATGGTCATGATCTCCCATGCTGTCTTCAAGATCTGAGATTCTATCTTCAGCCTCATTTAAGCAGTTTTTCAAACTTTCCATGGAGTTTTTCATTTCCTGCATTTCCCTTTGCATCTGTTTCATGCATTTTGTTTGTGTCTTATATTGTTCATTCAGGGTTTGGATCATTTTCTTAAGTTCTTCTATTTTTTTTATCTTGCTCTTCTTTAGATACACACAACATTTCCTTAATAATGATTCTCATTTCATTTTTTAGCTGAGAGAATATTTCTGATTTGAATTTCTCTATAGCTTCATCAAGCTGTTTCTTTATTGCATTTTCTATCATTTCAGAAAGTCCATTTGTGTGACTCCCACTGTCTTCCATTTTAGTGTCTCTTGGGCTTGTTCTCAGTGGGCTGGGGGACTGAGACTGCCTCTTGGTCTTTCGTTTTGTCATTTTCTGCTAGAACCTATGTGGCTCTGTGTCCTGCGAGGCTGGCCGGGCGTTCCCCTAAGGCTCGCTCTGATTCTTGGGTGGCGCTGAATTGCAGGACCCGGTAGGGCTGGGTCCTGCGTGCAGAAAGGGAGGCCGGCCTCCCAGGGCATGCAGGTGGAGCCTCTGCCTTAGCTGGGTAGAGGCCAAGGCCTCCTGGTCCCAGGTAGCTAGGCAGAGTGTACCTGGAGTGATGCCGCCCGGACCCTGGGTCTGTCTGCAAGTTCGGAGCAACAGTTGTGCCAGGGCAAGCCTGGGTGAGTCCCAGACCTACAGTGCCAGGAGCAACCAGGCTGGGCGGGGGTTCACGCGCGAGCTCTGGGATGGCGCATGCGCAAGCCACTCTCCTGAAGTATGGAGCTTGTGCACGCGCTCTCTGCACTCTGGTGGGGGGAGCCCAAGCTCTCCAAGTCCCTGCAGCTATGTTGGTCAGTCCCTGGTGAGCAGCTCTGGGGTCCTGGGCTGATCTGGGCTGGGCTGCATACCTCTGTGTCCTGCAAGGCTGGCCAGGCATTCCCCTGAGGTTTGCACTGATTCTTGGGTTGCGCTGAATTGCGGGACCAGGTAGGGCTGGGTCCTGTGTGCAGCAAGGGAGGGCCTACATTTGTTAACATTGTCTCATTTAATATAAATTTATATTTTATTCAAACACAAAAAATTCAAAAATTCTATTTTTATTCACAAAGTACTATTATTTATAAATGAAGAATATTTTCTAATTAGTGTTAGTTTTAGGAAGAAAATACAGTTTATAAAGACTTCCTCACATATATGCAAAGCTGTGCAAGTAAGTGTAATGTAGGTGAATTACAGAACTGATTATGAACACAAAGGAGGATTGCAAGGACTTTAGCTACCAGTCAGGTGAAATATTAGATTGAGTAAGGGGTTTAATGCATAATCCCCAGGAATTTACATGTGTACTCTTTCAGATCAACATTGTCTTAAATTATTGTGGCAATACATGACACATAGTTCTGTTGCTTTCTGAAGCAGGAGATTTTAAGGGTGAAATTGGCAGAATGGGTGTCACTGACTATCCTCTCCATCTGAAAGAATGTCTTATGTTGATTCGCCTCCTTACTAAACATCTTACCATGACTGACATCCATTCCTGGACAGAAAGGACCAACTGTCTTGGTTGCATCTGGGGAATGTGATGGAGGACGGAGACCATTGCTAGCAAGTGATGCAAACCTAGTGAAGGTTGAAAAATTATACCATGCATATCTAAAGAAGAAAATTAAATCCTATGTATTGGATGGCTCATTGGTCGCAGGAACCATCCTGCAAACTGAGCTAGGAGGTACAACGAGGAATAAAAAAGAAAAAAACTCCAAGCAAAGGGGATCAGAGGGCTCCTACCTCAAGGGGACAAGAACGCTAGGAGTCTAGAAAGTCCCCTTTTCATTAATAAAATAAGATAACATAGCAACTGTGCAATCTGAGGTTCAAGAAAATATAAATGATTAACAAGGAACATAACAACTTTACACCTGGGTATGTAATTTTCTTTAATTAGCCCTGGGTTGATGTTGTCTTACCCCGGGAGTTGTGAGATCAGCCTTCCTGCACACAGACAAGTGAGGGGCAGCCTTTGCAATAGGTTTCTTTGGTTTTGGAATGAACTGAGGAATTTAGATCTGAATTGAAGGGCTAAAATAGCTAATGAACTCATGACTGAATGATTTCCATGTTCTATACAATGACCGCATATATATTTATTAATAACCATAATCACACACTCAGAGATTTACCTTAGAAAATTTGAGAGCCTTGTGCCTGTTTTTGTCCAAGTGCACCTGCATTTTTTCTGCTGCCTGGAGGTAGCTTCACACTTCCATGAATGTCTGGGACTTCCAGGAAATGAATTTATAACTTGTGCACAGACTGAAGTCTGGCTTCTCTGTCCACAGATTTAGTGCTTAGTTCTTAGCCTGGGTGTGAATCCGTACTGGAAGACAACTGACAACTGTGTGAATGGCGGGGCATCCATGGGTGAGTTGGAATGGGTTTTTCTAATGAAATTACAAACTCATTGAGAGCAGATAGTAAGTCCCAGATGCAAGTGGTAGGTATCTAGGGAGCTAAATTCCAGACAAATTTTTCCTGACATTGAGGTAAGTATCATGGGACATGAATTTATTGGTATCTAATTATTATTTATGTATGTGTATAAATATGTATACATGTGTCAGTATGTTTGTGCGTGTATGAGTCTACACTATGACCTTGTACTTACAGAAGACATGTAAGATATTTTCTTCCTCATCCAGTCTCTAGCCCTTTGGGGAAACACTTGCCTTATAGCCTGTTGTGTTTGCTGTCATGTTGTCCATGCTGCACTGAATGCTAAATACAGATATATGTGAGAAGTACAGCAGGACAGCCAAGGGCATGGGGGAGTCATTCACTAAGTCAATTCAGTCAACCACGTGATAAAGATTATGCAATTAAATCTGTATGCTGTTGAAAAATAATGGAAGAAGGTTAGGAAGGGTTAGAGTCACAAATCACTTATAATCAATCTGAAACTTAATAAATTAGAGAGAAGATACTTGAACGTTAAAACAGAAATTTCAGAAAATGTCCCTAAAGTAACCATTGTTGACCAAAGTCATACTGCTTCCCTAGTAGGAATTGACAATTTTTCATATTTGATGCTGTGTGCTATTCTTACACACTATTACTAATGTAACTGAGGGTATGTATTTAAGGGTAAAGTAGGAGAATAACTACAAGGAAAACTGAAGACCCTGGGCTCTCTTTGAAGAACTGGATATACAACACCTGATAGAGAGCTTCTTTTACATAAGAACAAAAGGATAGCAGCTGCAGACGAGACCTTCAGTAAACATGTTTAGAGTTTTCAGAGAAAAGGGAGAATACTCATAGCTCAGGAAAGTTCAGAGTAGGACAAACTACAGTTCACCAGTCAGAGAGGTTGTTGACTGGTGCTGCTTAACTTGTGTCCTGAGCCTTATTTCGCAAGGTCGAGTCATTTCTAGAGCAAACGGACTTGAGCCACAGGTTGCAACAGTCAAGCAGTTTATCCAGCTATCATGGATAGTGGTGATTCCTTCTAAGTTCTGTGGACCTTTTATGAATAATAGAAAAAATTTATATTGCATGTTTTTGAGATAGAAAGAAAATCTTTGGATATTTCCACATTGACATCAGAATATTAAATGATTTAATAGATGAGGAATATGAGGTATATACGTGGGAAAAATTAACCATGGTCATTTTAAACGATGACAAATCAAAATGATGATCATAGTTTACCTTGTGGTATGAATGTAAAGTTCCTTAAAATAAATGGAAAAGGTATTTTTACTCAAAATTTTAACATGCATTTTAATAACCTGTTTCAGAAATCATAGCTATTAATTTTTGGAAATTTTGTAAGTTTTTCTACACCATGCATTATGTAATATTCTTTTTAATCATGATTTTAGGAATTCAGAAGGTGCTTCTAAGACCTGGTTTCTGAAATTGACATCCCAGTGTAGTCCTAAGAGTCAAAGATGTTGCCCTAAATACTTTGATCTCGCTAGGTGTCCAGGTTCTCCTGTGCCTCAGTGCTACAATCAATTTTTCATACAAATGAGCTTTGTCATTTCTTCTCTGTCTGAAACACAATGTCCATCATCTTCAAGGAATTAGTGACCATTGAAGATGTGATCATAAAATTCACCCCAGACGAATGGACTCTACTGGACACATCACAGAGAAAGCTGTATAGAGATGTGATGAGGGAAAATATTAGTCATCTAGTATCCCTTGGTGAGTCTCTCTATCAATGTATCTATCTTCAATCATTTGAATATTCAAGCACAAATTTCATAGAATATCTGCCACATATCCCACTCAGTCTCAGTCTTGATTTATTCATAGACCTTGAAACTATGTTAAAGAGAATTTTTAGTTACTTTTCTTTACAAGTTTTTCAAAAATCTGGAAAGTAGTCTTGATTACTAATTCATGTCTTTCTTGCAAACAAATCATCATAAGCCAGAGCAAATCTGGGAAGTTAATTAATATTTTTGACTTTGTAAAAGCAGGATATGTGACAAAAACAATTATTTTCTGTTCAATGCGATGAGGCTAGAGCCAGATGTGAAACTAAAAAGAACTGAGTATTCTCGAAGAATTTAGGTTGCATTTTATTTAAATTGTATTCACTGAACCATATAAGGATATTCTTTTTCTTATTTTTTGAAATATTGATAATTCTGCATTTGCTTTAAAAAGTAAGAATGCGTATAAGTATCCTGACAGACCGTAGTCTTTTGTCACTCATGCTACATTTCCTCTGAACCTTGAAAAGGCAGTTCATTATTTTTTTTCTGAACACATTTCCTACCGTTAATCACTAGGTCCTTATTTATTTGTAGTAGCATCCTAAAACTTGATCAAATTTGTGTTTATTACTGCAAAATAAAAAATACACTTGTGTTTATATTTTGAACATTAATACTCTGTATTAAGAGCTGCTGTCAAAGAATTTCTCCCATTCTGTAAGCTTTCTCTTCACTTTGCTGATTATTTCTTTGCTGTACAGTATTTTTTGTTTGATATCATCCCATTTTTGTATTATTTCTGTTATTTCTTTTCTATTGGAATCCTATTAAGAAAATATTTACCTTTGCTTGAAGAGTGAAGTATTTCTTTGTAGTATGTCATAGTCCAGATGATTCTGGTATTGTACCTAGGTAATTGATATATTTTCAATGCGTTTTTTTGCAGTGTGAAAGTTTTGAGATCTACTTTCATTCATCCTTTTATAAATGTCTAATTTTCCAAAAACATTTGATGATCAGGTTGTGTTTTTTCATTGTGCATTTTTGTCCACTTTTTGAAAAGCAGGTAACTGTGATTGCATGTATTTGTTTCAATATCCTCCATTCTATTGAATCCGTCTGTATTTGTGTAAGCAGCATGTGGCTTTGCTCCTATTTCTTTGTCGTATTCTGCTATCTAACATTTCAGTGATTCCAGCTTCATTCCTTTTGCCGAAGGTTGCCTTGGTTATTCTTGGTCTTTTGGTCTGCTCCTGAATTTTAGGATTGTTTTTCTCATCCTATGAATAACTGTTTTTGGTGTCTCTTGATTGGAATTCGTGGAATATGTAGATTTCTATTCATAATGAGTTCAGTATAGTAATATCAATTCTATTGTCTATGAACATAGGAGATTGTATTAGTCACTGTTCTGCTTCAGTGGCAAAATATTTAATATTGACATATTATAGAAATAAAAGTTTTGCTGTGACTCACAATTTCAGAGGTTTCTCTTTATGATTGGCATTCAAATGCAGACTATCGTGGCAGAAGGCCCTGGCAATGGTAAGCTACTCACATTATTGAAAGTGGGATACAAAGACAGGAAAAACTGTCAGCTAGGAGAAGACAGGTTACCAAGTCATGCCTATATGATTATTCACTTCGAACCAGAATCTCCCTCCAAAAATTATGTTTAACTATGAACTTGTCAGTGGGTTAATTCAACCATGAATACCGTGATACAATTATTCCCTTCACTTTTCAATATCAAACCCTCTTTCCACAGAAGAATTTTATGTGATAGGCAAGGGATTTAGTTCAGTGGCACAGGTGCCTACCTGACAAGCACGAGGTCATGAATTCGATCCCCGGTACAAAAAAAAAAAAAAAAAAAGAATGTTATATGGTAGTTTTCACCCAATTCATAATAGAGTTCTTTCTGTTTTTTAGTATTTTTTTCAATCTTTATTCAGTGTTCTGTAACTTTAACTGTAGAAATATTTTACCATTTCTAGTAAATGTATTTTGGTATTTTGGAAGGTATTGTGAATAGAATTATTTTCTGAATTATTCTCAGTCAATTTTTTGTGTTTAGAGAATCTAACTATGGTACCTTGAGTTTTGCATCTTGTCATTTGGCTAAATTTGTTTATCAATTTAAAAGTTTTCTAGTGTTGATTTTAAGGTCTTAGTGGAAAGGATCATATCATGCACAAATACAAATAATTTGATTTATTTTTGTTTTCTATTGGATATCTTCCACTGTTCCTACTCCTTTCATTTTTCTCCATTTTCTAATTGCCCTGAGTAAAATCTCAAGTAGAAGATGAAACAGGTGTTAGGAAAGACCCACTTGTCTTGTTACTGATTGTAGCATAAATGGTTTGGTTTTCCCCATATGGTATGATTTTGATTGTGAGTTTGTTGACATTTACTGTTATTAACACTGATATTTCATCTTGGTGAAGTTTTTGCATGTGTTTTTCTCATTATAGGACTTTTATCATTGAATCTGTTTATGTGATGAATTACACATTTTGACTTGTATTATTTTGCACCATTCTTGCTTTCCAGTAATGAGTCAAAGTATATGAAGTATCTGTGTTCTTAAACTCTGATCCTAAGAATTTTACTGATAATTTTTGAATCCCTTTATATCAAAATATTGGACATGGTATTATATTTTTAAAATTTTTTATCCACTTTTGTTTTTAGTGTGATACTGGCTGCAGATAATGAAGGGTGTTCCTTCCCTTTCTATTTTGTGCAACACTTCTAGAAACATTCTCGTCAATAATTTCTTTGCAGCCTGATAACTTTCAGCAGGAAAGCCTTTGGAAATGGACTTCTTCTGGGGGGAGAAGGTTTTGTAATGCTTCAATTTCGTCACTTTTGATTGACCTCTTTATGTTTTCCCTACACTGTAGATCCAGTTCTGGTAGATCATATGCATCAAGACGTGTATCCTTTTTTTTAATTTTTAGTCATTCCAATTTATTGGGATGTCCATTTTTAAATTTGTCATTATGAACCTCTACATTTGACTGATATCTGTTCTAATAACCAGTTTCTCATCTAAGTTTGACATATATAGGCCTGATCATTTTGTCTTAGTTTGAGTATTTCACAGTCTTTACCTTTTCTAAGAATAATTCTTCATTTAATAATTATCTTTATTTTTCTTTCTATGTCTAATTCATTTATTTTGGTTTAGCTGTTTATTATTTATTTTCTTTTAATAGTTTGTGCTTGATTTGTTCTTACTATATCAAGGAATTTGACATACACAATTACAATATTAGTCCTAGATCTTTTGAATTTTTAATATAATCAAGTTTATATGGACCGTTTTAGGACTTTATTCAAGGTTTTCCACAGTTTGTAATATTTAGACTTTTAATTTTTATTTGATTTTAATAATTTTAAGTGTTTTCAATGATATTTTTGAATAATTCACTGAGCAGTCAAAGCCTTTACTAATCCAACGAAATCGTGTATTTTCACCTGCACGATGTTGAGTGAGATTCAGGATTTGTGTATTTTGTAAATTCTAACATCACTACATAGATATAAATGCATTTCTAGAGAAACAGATACTATAGAGGATTTCTTTGTTTCCATTTTTCTAAGATAATATGTAATTGTTTTTGCAATTATTACAGGACTAATGAGTGCTAATAAAAAAGCAGAAAAGGGTAAGCACTCCACATATTTATACAAATGATACACCCATCACCAAGGTAATGGTAAATTTATGAACAAGAACACTTATCATCTAAATTAAAGGTGTTTTAAATTGGGATATATTAATAATTGGACTCAATTGCCTGACTGTAAATTAGGTGAGATAAAGTACTCTATGAAGTTCTGAGTTCCACATTTTGCATTAAGTTAAAATTTGCATGACTTTTGAACTGTGAAGCATGAACTAAGAGAAAAATAAAAGTTTTTTTCCTAGACTTTGAGATGTATCAAAGCCCACAAATTAATTTAATACTTTTCTAGTTGTGATAGTACAAATAAAAATAATTAATGTAACTGCTACAAATATTGTGTGGGTGTATGTGGCAAAATAAAATACCTTAGCTCAAGATTTCATCGATCAGTTTGGAATTCACATATAGAGAAAAACACCATAGGAATTTATGCTAGTATATCAAGAATAACAATTAGTCTTCTTCCCAAAAGCTAAGCCATGTTCAAAAAGATCCATTCAATTGCCACAAGTTGTAAGATTTTAATCACTGCTTGACCTTCACGCATCATTTCTTAACCCGTATCATAAATAAACACACAGTGACAACGTAATTTAGTCAGTACTCATTCATGAATAAACAAAACAAAAATCCATCATAAAATATATAAATATTATGTATGTGAGAAGCACTTTGGTAACTGCTCAGACTTCAGATAAGGCTGTACGGCTCACAGTGGAGAGCAGTTTTGTGATTTTTATATATTTGAGGACACATTTACTCAAAGTTCTGCTCTTATGAATCATAACCAATTTCACAATACAGAATAAAATTTTCTTATGTAATTTATGTGGCAAAGACAACAATTAATTTCTAAACTTTTATAACAGGAATTTACAAATATTAAGCAAAAACCATGTGAAAAACTACTGTGTGGGAAAACTTTCAATCATTAGTCCCCCAATAAAAGATACAAGATGACTGAGTCTGAAAAAAGTTCACATAAATATTACTTCTGTAGGAAATACTTCACTTATTCATCAAGCCTTAACAAACATAAAAGAACACATACTGGAGGAAAACCATATGAATGCCATCTGTGTGGGAAAGTGTTCACTCGTTCATCTCACCTGAACATGCATAAGACAGTACACACAGAAGAGAAACCATATGAATGCCGTCTGTGTAAGAAAGGCTTCACTGTATTAACTGGCCTTATGCGTCATGAGAGAACACACACTGGAGAGAAACCATATGAATGTCATCGGTGTGGAAAATCCTTCACTCGTTCAGATGTCCTCAGGCAGCATGAGAGAGCACACACTGGAGTCAAACCATATAAATGTCCTGTGTGTGGGAAAGCTTTCAATCAACTTTCTAATCTTAACACTCATAAGCGAACACATACAGGAGAAAAACCTTATGTATGTGATTTGTGTGGAAAAGGCTTCTCTCGTTCATATAACCTCAGGCAGCATAAGAGAGTACACAGTAGAGAGAAACCATATGAATGTCATATGTGTAAGAAAGCCTTCACTCGATTATCTCTTCTCGAGAAACATAAGAAGACACACACTGAAGAGAGGCTGTATCTATGTCATGTGTGTGGGGAAACATTTGCTGAATTATCTAGCTTCAGTGTCCATGAGACAGCACACGGCAGAGATTCCATATAAGTGGCATCTGTGTGGAAAAGGATTCACTCTGCTATCCTCGGTGAATACGACAGAACACACACCGAAGAGAAATCATGGATGCCATTTCTGTGCCAAAGCCTTCACTCATTCAACTAACTTGAAAGCATAAGCAAAGATACATAGGGGAAGATATGTGAATGTCATCTGCACTAGAAAGCCTTTACTAAATTTTCTAACTTTGCTGATCATGGTAGAATACATACTGTGCAGAAACTACATTAATGTTATCTTCTGTGGGAAAATCTCCACTCATTCATACAGCCTCAGTCAGCATGAGAAACACACACAAGAAACTATATAAATGCCATCCAAGTGAAATAGCCTTCAATCAGTATTCTTAGACAGACTGAAAAAAACTCACAATGGAGATAAACTGTAAGAATGCGCCTGCATGAGAAATGTTATTGCCAATAATCTGCCCTTTGGTGCTGTGACAGACTTCTCACGAGAAAAAACAATCAATGACTGCATCATGTATCCTGACCTCTTGGGAGAAAGCATAAATAAAATGAATGTAGAATTGACTTCAATGGTATCTTCAAAGTGTGAAACTGAACAAACACACAACCTCAGTTAATAATGTTCAAAATCCTTAAGTAAATCTATTCCTAATTCAACATAATTAAGCACCTGGGGAAAGTAATTATGTATGGATACTATGATGCAGCAACTCTGATATTAGATTCTCATACATTGCTTCTGATAATTCACCCTAGAATGTAACATATGTACAGTGTACAATATATCACAGCTGAAGATACAGAAGAGAACATAAATGGAAAGAAATTTTTTGTCTATAATGAATGTTGCAATATGCCCTTTTATAATTTATTTTTAAGCAGTAATGGAAAATTTCATTCGGCACAACTTCTAGAGCAGTCAACCTTGAGAATCATTATTCTAAATAAGATACATGGTTTACACAAGAATGTGAGGGAATGGATAGGCCTTTAATACCTGATTGGTGGTTGAATATTCCCGAGGAATATCAAATCATTATCCTGAGGAAATGTTTTCTTGTGAAATAATGATAAATTATTTACTCAATCAGTGGAATGTATGGAAGATATAATTCCCACTGGACAAGACTCGGTGTTGTGAATGAAGCAAAGTTCAGATGATTATTTGTTTATCATCAAAATTAAGTCCCCCCCAAGAAGTCATTTATTTTATAAATTTTGGAAGATTTTACCTAAAAATGATTTTGAAAAAATACAATCAATATGAAGGAAATACGGACCACATTCCATAGCAAAATTTCAGAATATAATGAGATAAAATAATGACTTATCAAAAATTTTGCATTTTAATAAAAGATAGTGTGATTTTCTAGATAGATCAAATATGGGTATGTGTGAAAAATTAGATGAAAATTTCAAAAAAGAAACCACATTCAACATAACTTATGTACAGAGTACAAAAATATGACTCTGATTGAACTGTGTTGCTGCAGGGTTCCATCCACAACTATATCTCACATCTCTATCAGGTCGGTTCTGTGATTACTTGCATACAGCATTGCACAACACACTATTTACTAAAATAAAAACAACCATTATAAAAGTATCTTCTTTTATTTTAAAGAGAACAAAGCCCAACAAAACAGAATAAAGCCAACCAAAACACAGCAGTGAAAGTGGTACAGAACTTCAAAACAGGACGATAGGAAATCAACAATGGCTATCACAATATATCTTGGTATCTTTACAATAGTTGTCCATACCATCAGATAGCAAAATCAAACAAAACAAAACAATAAAACCAATCAAAGCATAATGTTAAATAAAATAAAACAATAAATTGGCACAAAACAAAACAGAACAATACCGCACATTGTTATCTTCAAAATAGTTACTCAGGTTACCAGATGCAGGAATAAAACAAAACAGTAAAATGGAACAAAACATTGGATTTCAAAAACAAGACAGGAGGAAATTCCCCACAGTCACCACAGTGCACACTGCCATCCTTCAAGTAGACGCCCAGACCACCAGCCCCCGGCCTGCAGAGTCAACAAAACAATACAAGTATCAAGCTATTCCCTTCCCCTCAGTTGCTATCATCTCACCCTGAGGTGGGTGTGCCCTACTGGTTTTTCAGCCCACACACTGGCTGGCTCACAGGAAGGCAGAGTTTCTCTTCTGGCTGGGCCTCTTTTCAATCAAGTCATTTTGAGACTAAGATCTAGCATAATGTTTTGAGCAGGATTGGAAATAAGTCCTTCAATAAATCACACTTCAGTTTTATAAAGCTTCATGTTTATTGGATTTCCATATACATTCTTACAACATTGGAAGTTTTCATTGGAAGATTTCATCAAATGCAGTGAGTGTCTCCTATATACTAAGAATACTTCTTTTCATGTGTTTTAGCAGAATTGCACACATAAATATGAAAGATGGTTTTCAAGCCATCTGTGAATGTAAACAATTTAACCTTTGAAGGGACAATTGGTTAGCAAACTTTATAAAAGAGAAAAGCATTTAAAGCATGTATGAGTATATATCAGTCAACTTGCCTGTTGGTGCAACAAATACAATACAGCAACAACATAAAAGAGAAATTTAATTTGTCTCCTATTTCAGGCACTTTAGTTCAAGGTCAGCTGAGTAAGGACCAGGGATATAACTCAGTGGCACAAGTGCTTGCCTGGCAAGCACAAGGTTCTGATTTTAATTCCAGTACCAAGAAAAAAAAAAGATCAGTTGGCTTTAAAGAAGAAATTTCATACTGCATGTGTATGGTGAATCAAATTATTTCACTCCCTGCTGTAGGGAATTAAAACAAGGGAATCACATGAATGTGGCAGTAACCACCGATCACATGCTGCGTGCAAGGCTGTACCTCTATTACCCACTCACCTACTGTGAGAAGTATGCTTTTCTGAACCTCTCAGCAAATATCCGGCCAACCAATTTCACCTTTCTACTTAGCTATCACACTTCACCTCTTGTCAACTGACATCCAACCTCACCTGTATAAATCTTAAACCACATTTAAACTACAAATAATCACATGTTCATCCTTCCATCTAAAGTGGTGTAGAACTATGCCTCTTTCACAATATCAAATGTCCATTTAGTGAACCAAACAAGCAGAATTCTTCTTTGAGATGCGAGGTAAAGTCCTCTTTCTAAACAACTGAAAATTCTAAAAGTAAGTTGTGTACATGGACCGACTTCCCACCATAAACATAATTTTTTGGAATTCATATCTATACTAATAAAAATTATAACAGTAAGTTTATATTTCTCCAGTATCACTTGGTGATCATTAGCATTTCCAAAAAATATGATCCACAATTCACCAGTGAGAGCTGTTCATCTCATTTGTAAATCGTTACTATAGCTCTGTATCCAGCATCTGGGTCATATCATGCTGTGAGTGAGTACAGTAGTCTTCGTTGGGCTCTTCATTATGGCCTTGCCAGATGCAACTCACATTGGCTGCAGGCTGAATCTCCTCACTGTCTACACCGTGCTTAAGGGAGATTCCATCCTCCTTGCGTCTTTGACTTCCTGGAATTTCCACACCACCCTCAAATGCATTTTCACCAACCAGTTCTAATCTGCACAACGCCTTGCCTCAGAAAGCTTTTGAAAAACTATCATGCAACAACTCTGGCATCTGGGGGATCGGCAAAGCCAGAATCATGGAAAACACCTGGCTCTGCTGCCAGTTCAAGTAGGAGCCAGATGCTTTGCACCTCCGAGGTGGAACTTACCCCTGCCGTGCTGAGCAAACAGGGAAGAAATCCTATTAACAGGTCTTGGCTTAGCAGTCGTGCTTCATCCCTCTCTTTTGGTTCTGGTTCTGGTTCTGGTTCTGGTTCTGGTTCTGGTTCTGGTTCTGGTTCTGGTTCTGGTTCTTATGGAGAACCAATTCTCTACATGATGCATCTGGACTGGGGTCCTATGGGCATTATTTCTAAATGAATTACCTACAATTTTGCATACTGGAGTATGGGAAAAACGGGTTTTTGATAGTTGAGAGACACTGAGGTACCTTTATTTAGTCCCAATTCAAGGTACTTTGATGTTTTTTAATGATTCTAATCCCTTCAATACAACATAAGTTGTGATTAAAACATTACATTGGACACTTTTGGCCCAAATTTTACATTTTTAAAATATATCTCTCTAATGTTTACTACCTATAGCATATAAACCAGGTTAAATGCAACCAGGGATGCCCATATCATAGTTTGCATACTTAGCTGCCTAATATTTTCTTCACTTGAGGAGTTAGTTGATTGTCCTTAAATATATCCTCCCATAAAATAGCAACACATTTGCCAAATGTAATTGAATTTTTCTCAGAGTGCATCATGCATTTTCATTAATCTAATTTCTAATGGAACAAAGATTTGAATCTGAAACCTTGTGAGGTTTGCCTTACCCTTCAAATTCCTACAAGTATTTTGCTTTTCTGAGCTGCACCAGAATATCCCACAAGACTCTGATTACTGCATTGCAGATTTTCTCTATACTACTTTTCCAAATTTTCCAAACCTTTAACAACCCAGCCCCAGAGGCTTCTTAATCACATAGTCAGTCTGAAGAGTGACCTGTCTTTTCTAGTAACAATTTACGGTATTGGTATGCTTGCTTGTTGCTGGGATAAAAGGAGTCAGCATTTGCATTTTAAAAGAGAAGCAATAAACATTGGCTAATGGTTTCATATCGTTTAGTACAGTACACTTAAACATCATGGTGAAAGGGCATATAGTCCCAAAGCTACTCCCTTCCTGCCTGCTTGGAAAGAGAACTGGGAACAGAACTGGAAAAGAGTGGGCAGAGATCAGTGAACTCTGTTAGGTCTGTGTCTCTTGCAGACACACGGAGAAGGGTCTGTTACCGATCTCCTAGTTGGCCTCAAGCCCATCATGTTAATAGTCCTGTTTAACTACCACAGAGAGTAGTTCACTGGAAGAGAACTTGCCAATCATGCATGAGGTTCTGGGTTTGATTCTCAGAATTTACAAAAATGAAACTGATAGTGTTTAGAAGATGCACTGCAGAGTATAATTAAGTAAGAAAAACAACACTGACACTGTGTTAATATAGTTTATATGTCCTCGTTTCTGAGGAAAAGTATACCTTAGTTTTTATTAAACTTTTTAAAGGCCAACCACAGAGTGTCTGTAAACTTAGGTTAACTTCTTGTACTGCTAGCTAATATGGGATTTTATGATTAAAAATTTTTAGATCTTTGTGATGTATATCAAAGTTAAAATGATTTATTAAAGCTGAAAGTAAAATTCAACTTAAAACATTCTTAAAATTAGAAGAGAAAAATATATTACATTTTTATTATATCAGAAGTAACTTATCAAAAGCTGTCAGGTTAGAATGAGGCTTTTTATGAAAAATATTGCTATATGCCATAACAAAAATGTCCTGAAATTATGCAAATGAAAGTAGTATTAAGTATAATCTAATTTAGAATATTACTAACTCAAAAACTGGCTTTCACATTAAAGGACCCCTAGCCAGAAATACGAATGTGAAAAATTACTGAAGATGCGTCTGGGGTGGGAGCCAGCTCCTTCAAGGTACACACTTTCCAATGGTCTAATTTTATTTAAGATTTAATCTTTATATATTCAGATAGGATATGCTTTTGAAATATCATACAAAGAATATGTACACATATTTGGAAAAAAGTGGGCACATGGTATGTCTTATAATCTTTCTGAAATAATTTTAGAAACATGTAAGTTAATCCAGTGTATATCAAATCAGATTTAACAAGAGCAAAACATATGCAAATTAAAAGCATTTATCAAGTAACACTTTTAGAAAAAATACACAAAATATATACAAATCATAATAAAACATATTTCATGTGCCACAAATATTTAAAGAAGTAAAATTCAAAATCAAATGCAAGTTCTTGAAATAGATTTTATACATTTTAATGCAAATAAATCTGTTATATGTGTCTGTTCCATACGAGAAATTAAAGTTGTCCATAGTGACATGCTTTTATTATTTAAGACTTCATGTCTATTATAAAAGGTATTCACCCACAGAAAGAAATAATAGCAAGTAATTTTGGAAGTATGTGAATGAATAGAAAACACTAAAAATACTTCAAAGTATTTTCCGATCTATGCAAATAAAATAAGCATATTAAGAGGTGTATGTATTTTTGAATAAGAGTATAAAATGGTATAGTAAATACATGCATATACACAAATTAGTGATGTAATCACATCACCTTTGAATTGGAGATATACAACATTAAAGTAGGTGAACTCTTGCCACCCTAAATGGCAATATGTGAGACTCCAAAATACCTTCTCTTTTGTATCAAGGATTAACCAGCCAAAACATGTCAAAATTAATTTCTTAGAAATTTCTAGTCTATTAATCTCATAAAGTCTGGGGAAATGCATAGAACAAGACAGAAATCACTGAATTTTATTAAAACATCATTTAATTTCACCTTTGATCCTCCACGTCTCAAGAAGCCTGAAGACCTTGTCTTAAGGTCGTTCATTGAACATGGATCCAGCAGTTTTCCTTTAGAGCCACAGCATCAGAATTTTCTCTCAGAGCAATAAAATAGTAGAAAATTGAACTGAGCAGCACATTGAAAAGTTAGTTCTTCATAATAAAGTTGTTTTCATCTCAGAGGTAAAAATGGTTCACATACACAAACAAACATCATAAAAATTAACAAGAAATCTGTAGAGGACATGGGAAGTTGCATGTTTGTCTGGGTGACCTGGAAATTATCTCCATGATTTCTAAGCTCAGCACTGACCTTTCTTGGTCACCAGAGTTGTCCTGGAATATTTGCTATCGCAGGCAGAATATGTATACATGTGAGTTTATCTGAAGGTCACATGCTAGAAACTATTGGCTGGACCATCAAAGTGGATATTGCTTCCTGTGAATCCCTAGCGTTGCTAAGAAAACAACAAAAAAATCAGTAGCTAAAAATCAGTGTTCAGGCAACTGGATCTATTTACCTTTTATTCTCATTAGAGAGTATACCGTAGAGAATTGGTCATTCATGTAATTGCTCATCTGTGGCACCAAAATCCATGCAATCTCGAAAAACTTGAGGCAAGCCTAAAACTATCTAGTAGTCCTGGTTTTATCTACAAATCTCGATGTTCCTTGAATACTATGATAGAATGTTTTTAACTGAATAAGACTCTGTGATATTGTAGGGAAAAGTGACTTTTAACCACTGAGTTTGAGTTCTGCTAAGTATTACCAAGGTGGTCTTGTCCCTCGTCAGAAAACATGAGGCACTTAGGTGTGGTGCCTCCATCTGGGTCACCGCATCACCTCAAGCAGGGAATCGTCTGCTGAAATAGGGGGAGGTGACCCGCGGTGGTGCACCTGGAAAACCCGAATACGTGTAATACAGCACCGTGCGTCCTCAGCTCAGACTCATCGTGTTTATGTTCCTCTTTCCCTGCATCGTCACAATTCATATTTACGAAGACAAAGCTAGACTGTCTTTTCCCATATTTATTAAAATAAAACATAAGACTCAGTTACCTCTGAAATTCTAGGTCATGAGCAAATTAAAATATGGTCATATTTCAGATTGAAAATGAAGTGAACTAAAAACCATTAGTTACACACATTTTAGATACCATGGGTATATGTAACAGCTAGGAAATAAAATTATAATAGGTTTTGACATGAGAAGAGATAAATACTGAAAAATTTGATTATGAGTTTGTATCCCCCTGTTATACAGGTTTTTATATATTATTCAACTGTCCTTATGTTGTGGAAATAATTATCCATTAAAAATTTTAGAAAGTAGGCCAACAGTTTTAGTTATTTTTCCCCTTTTGCCTAGGCAATGGATGTATCTTTCCAAGGCATTTCGGATAACCGTGATTCAATGAATTCAAGACAGTACACTTCTTTCCAACACCACAGAATTTACATTCTTTCATTATTCTCGTTTACTTTTTTCGCTTTTCAAAATCCTACGAATACATGTTTGCAGTATGTGCAATTTACAGTCATCTTGGGTAGTGGGTATATGTACATAATACAGCTTGTTTAATTTTTAAAAGTCCTTTCTCCTCATATTCCACTCCTCCTCCCTCCCAATTTTCTTTCTGGTTGATATTAGCAGACTCACCCATGATATGGCGCATGCTGTTCACACTCACTGAGGTTGTTAGGTTCCTGAACATGGCTTGTCTTTCTTCTACCTATTTCCCTTCTCTTCATCTCACTCCTTGCCCTTGTCCCATCTGTAGAATGAAATTCTACTCAGCTATAAAGAATGACACATTTGAGACATTTGGAGGAAAACAGATGCACCTGGAAAATACAATGTTGAATGAAATAAATCAGACACAGGCGCACGCCTTTAATCCCAGCATTCGGGAGGCTGAGGTAGGCGGAGCGTTGTGAGTTCGAGGCCGGCTTGGGCTACAACGTGGTGCAAGGCCGACCAGAGCTACATAGTGCGACCCTGCCTCAAAAAACCAGGGCTGGGAGTTTGGCTCAGTGCCTTAAGCGCCTTCCCTGGCAGGCTCAAAGCTGTGAGTTCAATCCCTGGTGCCGCAAAAAAATAAATAAATAAATAAAAACAAAAACCACATAGCGTATGTTTTTTGAGGGAAGACAATGCATTAGCAGATGTGTACTTTTCAATCTTTTTTGTTGTTGATAGGGTTTTTGGTTCTTTCGGAGCAGAGTTACAAGGGAAGGAGCAGAGGCTGGGTCAGAAGGGGTCAGTGTGTGGCATTCGCTGTTTTCTGTTTTCCTAGGCAGTGCACGCCAGGGCCTCCCGCTGGGCACCGTCCTCCAGGGCACCGCAGGCGGCAGAGAAAGCCGCAGACCGCCCCGCCCCGCGCCCGCATCCGCGCGCACCGGGCGCCCCCTGCCTGAGCCTCGGTCCCCGCGTCCTCACTGAGCCGCCGCGCGGGGCCACGGAGAGGGCGGAACCTCTGCCTCGCAGCAGTGATGCCGCCCCCGGAGGGGCCGCTCAGCAGGGCCAGCACGGCCTCCCCGGCCTCGGCGGGCGGCGGAGCAGGGTCTGAGCACAGGCGCTGTCCCGGGGCCTCACCGCGCCCGGGCCCTGCATGCGGTGTCCCGGAGGAGCCCGGCTCCTGCGGTCCGGGGTCACCGCCCGCTCCCCGCCCTGCCGCAGTCGGGCCCAGACTGGTCTGCAGCCGTCCGCCCGCCCCCTGCTGTCCGCGCTGGGAAGTGCAGGAGCGACGTCAGGCGTGGGGGAGCGGGCGCAGGGCCTTGGGCTGTAGCGGAGAGGAGAGGGGCTGGGGAGAGGGGATGCGGGGCTGGGTGTGGACGGGGCTGGGGACGTCGGTGTGCTGCCTTCCTACGCCACGTGCCCCTTACGGTGAGCGGGTCCAGTTCGGTCCATTATCTACGAGACCGTCTCTGTCTATCTCGGTTTCTGTCATCTGTGAGAGTCCAGTGTCCACACTGAGGTTAGTTTAAATCCGGATATTTCGTAGCTCTACCAGCTAAGCAGTATGTCAGGGGAAATCATGATTTATACATGTGCATATCTAAAAATACAGAAAAAATTCTAATTAATTAGTATTTCAATCATTCCTGGTCAAAACACAATAAACTGAAAAATTACCTATTAGGAACACAGCGTTTCTCACCGGGCTATGTAGAGTTGCATGCTGCCTCTTATATCATCAACCTAAAATATGGACAAATAAATGAGTAAAATAGATGGCCAGTAACAGAAAACAAACACAAACTTTGGAAGATACAGAATAAAACGAAAAGAAAGAGAAAAAAGGGGGAGGATGGAAGGGAAAATATTAGAAAAATAAAGGATAAAATAGAGACAAACCTTTGTGGATAAGGAAGGGAAGAGGGGTTAAAAAGAGGGAAGGGGAATGTTCAGGTACAAATTCCCCACGATGAATGTGTTCGCTATGCATATCTAAATTGTACCAATAAACTTAATTATAAAAAAAGGAGAAACAAGGATAAAAGGAGGAATAAAGAGGAAGGTAGCATACGTTCATTTTGCAATTATTTCCCCAATGCAGCACTAAACTGTAATACAAATATGTGTAAATAGAAATTTAAAATATAACAAAATAAAAATGCAGCAAAATATAAAAATTACAGGACCACAATTAGCATTGGGTATTAGAATATTTACAAGGACAGAAGTAATTTACCTTGCTGGCTACCGAGGCAATATCACAGTAATGAAAACAAGGTGGAGACAGCATAAAAATAAGACAAAAGTTTAACATACCAGATATTCAAATATGATAAATAAATGAAATGTGATTGTTTACACTAGAGGAAAATAAAGTGTATTAAACACTTATAAAAAGGAAAAGTTTCATTTTCCCCATTGTGTACATGATTTACATGAATAAATGTTAGCTGTAAGAGAATCTAAATGCTCAGTGATAGTTTAAAAAATACTTTAAAGTATTTTAAAGAAAACATATCACAACTTCTAATTAAATTGATGGGTTTAGACCCAGCTGTGACCATGTGACCGTGCAGCAGCATTCAAATGCTTCTGGGAGACGCACGTCCTCCTTCCTGCGTCCCGGAAGCTGCCTCCCGTCCAGGGCTACTTGTCCGGCTCAGCCCTGTCTCAGTTCCGGCCCTCACAAAGGATGGCTGGGTTACACGTTGGTTTCTCCTACCAATTTCTTTTTCAGAAGATTGCGCAAAAAATATTGCAGTGAGAGTCATGTAGAGTTTTGAAACATTACATGCCAGGGTAAATATTATATCATCATAATGAACATTTCTTCACACAGAAAATGAAAAATCGCTTTGCATGTTTTTTAATACCGAAAGGTCTAAATTAAGGAAATATCCCTCAGCTGTGTGATACCCATGAGGGAGCAAATGAGCAGTTCTGAAATTCAATTATTTTTGTATAGGACACAAAAAGGATTGGTATTTCTTGTATTTATTTTATTTCCTCAAATTATGCTATCGTTCTTATTCCTGTGACAGCAATTTCAAGAAATAGCATCTGAGGATGTCTGACTTGACAAGTGACAGCTCATGCCACCAAGCCACGTGGGGCGCTCTGCCCAGCCTGCTGGGGGCCCCCCTACCCTCCATGAGCCCCTCTGCCAATCAGCCTCTCAGAGGAGCGGGTCCCAGGGCAGAGCGAGGCTTTGCGCTCTCTGCTGCAGGGGTGGGCTACGCTAACCACGGAGCGGGGTGTGATCCCAGTCAGCCTCCAGCAGCTCGTTTATTATTTCCCTTCTCAGGAGACGGCTTGAGGCCTCTTCAACAGGCAGGTGGCCCCTTCAGAGACTCGTAGGTGATACTGGCATCGATTTGAAGTAACTTCCTCTGGAATAAAAAGTAGACGGCAGCAAATTTGGAGATAAGAGAGAAAAAATAATTGGGCTGTTAGTTTACACAAAGCTGCCTCCTGGGGGCGCCGGCACAGGGGAAGACCCCAGTGCAGTCAAACTTGATGATGGTTTCTTACCACTCCTGCATTAACTCCTGGCGCTCCTCTGAGACACACATAGTCGGCACTGTGCTCACACCTGAGATCTTTTATTTTTATAGCTTCTCCACCCTTCCCTTATTACTATTTAATTGAGCTCAGCACCAAGTGGAGTAAATACATTCCATGATTTTAATTATTCCAGTTACCATGCACGACTTTTTGGATCTGTATACTTAATTTTAAATTAACTCCTCAGGTCTACTTTGTTCTGATTGCACCACGTATTAAGCAAATCTGAATGTGTCTTTGTGATTTTTCTAACTGTAAATGTGTGTCACAAATATTTGAGTGTCATACTTCAACCAGGGGTACACTGTTTTTTAATTTTTTTCTAAGACTACACATTTTTTCTTTTATATTTAGAATCCAGTGTTATTGCTATTTTCCATATGGAAGACCAGTAATTCTTCTTATAAATTATACTTTTTTTTTTTTTTTTTTTTTTTTTTTTTTTTTTTTTTTTTTTTTTTTTTTTTTTTTTTTTTTTTTTTTTTTTTTTTTTTTTGCAGCACCGGGGATCCAACTCACAACCTCGCGCCTGCCGGACAGGCACTTAAGCCACTGAGCCAAACACCCGGCCCTGGTTTTTTGAGGCAGGGTCGCACTAAGTAGCTCGGGCCGACCTTGCGCTCGTGTTGTAGCCCAAACCGGCCTCGAACTCACAACACTCCGCCTACCTCAGCCTCCGGAGTGCTGGGATTAAAGGCGAGCGCCACCACGCCCGGCTAAATTATACATTTTCATCACTTGTTTGTTCTATATTTTTGATGCTGGAGAAGGAACACAGCACCTCACCCACGCCCCGTAAGGAAGCACTGTAACCTGCCCGGTAACTCCTAACCCTCCCAGTTAACGGCTGTGTTTCCTGAGCGGCCTTGGGAAGGAACCCCGGCCGGGGACAGCGGATCTGACGGACTCCGCCAGTGTTATCGCCACCACCAGCAGCCGTTGTGAATTTAACCTGGGAAGGCATCTTTGCCTGTTTTCCTGGGGACAGGTGGGTGCCGGGCCAGAGCTCCGTCCCTGCCCTGCCCGCGTCTCCCTCCGGCCTCGCTCGCGGTCTGATCTGCAGTCCCACATCGTCCTCCCACTTACTCGGTTCTTCGCTCATTCCCTATTCACCGATTTAAGGAAGAGACTGCCCGCGGGGCCCCCGCCGACCTCACACTGGGCATCGCCGGGGACCCCACCCCGGCCTCCCGGGGAGCAGCCGGGAAACGGCCCCCTGGGGGCGGCGCCGCAGCGCCCACCGAACCCCGGGTCCCCAGTGCTCCTCCCTGCTCCGTGGGGACCGCGCCGGCGCCCCGTCCCGCTGCGGCCGCGGTGACGCTGAGGATGACGCGGGGAGGACTCAGCCCCGGGCGGCGGTGGGGAGGACGGCACCCGTGTCCCAGAGGGCGGGACCCCAGGGCAGGCGCGGCCCCGGTGCGCGCCCAGGCGAGGCTCGGCGGCGGAACGGAGAGGAGACCCCGGGAACTCCCGCTTCGGGTCGGGGTCCGCTCGCCCCACTGCGCCTCCGCTCTGAAATACAAAAGCGGCAAACCAAGAAGAGCAAGTTTGCAAAACAGAAATCACGAAAGCTCTGAGAGAAGCTTCCGCAGACCCCGCTAGGTCGGCCGAGCGCACTCTGCGAATTCCCCTGACCGGAGAGACACCCACGGGCACCGCTGTCCGTCCCGCCCCGCCGGCCCAGGCCCCGCGGAGGACCCCTGAGCCGCCCGCACCCCGAATGGCCCGCAGGCCTGGCGGGCCCTGGAGGAGCGCGGGGCTCCGCCCCCCTCACGGTCCCGTCCCTGTCCCTGGCCCGCCCCCGCCGGAGGAACCCCGGGAACCTGCAGAGGAAGGTTTTTGTGATCCTAATTGTGCTTTAATGTGCTGGAATTAGTCGTGGTTGCTACTTTCGGTCGATTGATCTTGGACCCCATGTTTTGTTTAATGCAATTGTTAACCCTAAGGATTTCCTATCATTTCACTTACATTTACCATATAAATAAAAGTCGTTAATAGCAGGTATTGAGATTTTACTTCCCACAGCACACAGTGACGTCAGTTTTCCGGCCTCAGTGCGGGAAATCCGTGCGTCGCGCTGCCCGAAAGAGGCGTCGGATGGGCTCCTCATCCGCTCCTGCGTCGTTAAATCTCTAGAGCTTTCTCTTAAAGCATCGTGTTTGCCGGAAGGACACACAGAGCCGTCGTCATCCGCACTCCTATTCATCTCAGAAATTATGTTGAGCTTCATCAGTTGTTCAAAGTTTAGCTCTCTCAAGCTCATCCTGACTGCCTGTAAATTTACAATGTAGCCCATGAGGAGTGCAGACTTTCTAGTCTTTGAAGGGTTAGTTTGTTTACTTAGGAATTTTTAGGAACAACATTATTTCTAGGGAACAGATATCAGTGATCTAAAGGAGTGACTATTATTTTTGGAAGAACGGTGTGATTCCAGGGTTGCATGCTGCAATCCAGTTCTCCCCGTATTAGACACCTGTTCACCTGCTGGGCAAAACACCGGACACCCCCAGCCTCACAGGAGAAACCCCGTAGGAGAAAAGGTCTCATTTGACTGAAGGGGTCATAGGATTCAGCCCATTTATGCTGACTTCAACGCAGGGAGAGATATTCCTTTTAAATGACCCTGAATAATGGGGAAACTAATTTTTCATTAGATATAAGAAAGCTTCACATATAGTTCACGGAGCACAAGTCTCATTATTCATATTTGACACAAAATATTTTGAAATAGAAAATAAAATCACAAATGAAAGTATCTCATGTTTTTCAAAGTTGAGATAGTTCTTCAGGTCATCAGGGGAATAAAAAGAGGGAAAATGTGAAATCACTGTATACTTAGAAATTAATGAGTTTATTAAATTCTGGAGTCACAGCCACATTATTTTTGAATACATTTAAATTTATAAGTGATATCTTATGTAAACTGAAATGAATGTAAAAATAAAAAAAGAATTCACGTATAAGCCATAATTTTTTTTCTTGATATGTGATTGTATATATTTGTAGTGTCAGGTGCTCCTTAAAAACATCTAAATATACTCCAATGTACAAATCAGAATAACTAGCATACCTGCCACACCAAATGTTTATAATTTTATTGTGTACATGATGTTTTAAAAATCCTCTTTTCTAGGCTACTGAAATATACAATCCATATTTGATATTAACCAAATGGAGAGAATCGTAGAACACAGTATTAACTGAAATAATCCAGGCTCATGATGAGAACATTCTCCTTTTTGCTGTTTTGCTTCTGCTGTGTGGGTGCTGTCATGGCTGCTGCTGTTTAGGTGACGCACCAGACCCCCCAGCTCACTGCCAGGCTGGAGCCCTGACAGCCCAGGACTGAGCCCCTGCTGGGGCCAGCGCCTCCTCAGGGAAGGGAGTCTGGATGGGAACCCAGACCTACAGCTGTCCGTGTGCAATCACCCCTGCTCACGGAGACGCTCACATTTCATATGCAATTTCCCATTGAGAAAAAACACCATTAAAAAACAAGAAAGAACCTGCACTAGCCATAGCCAGAAACCCTCATCCACCCACCACACATGGTGTGGTGTCCTTCATTGGTGTCCTGAGCCCCAAGGACACAGCTCCTGCTGAGCTCTGCTTCCACCACTCACAGGAGGGGCCTGCAGAGCCCGTGGTACTCACGCTGCCCGTAAGGAAACATCTCCCAACTCCATGCAACCAGCTGCACACCTGGGGGCCTCTCCTTTCAAGTACATAAATTATAATGAAACTCTTCAAAGCAATCGAGAGGAAATATAGAATGAAACTAGAAAAAATAAACACACCACACAGAGTAAATTGGTAGAATAAATCTAACTACATCAGTAATTATATAAAATGTTAAGAAATGGAATATTTCTATTAAAAGGTAGAGTAAATGAGAAGGCTTAAAAAGGAACATAAAATCATGTGTTGTGTATAAAGACTTTCATAATCAATATTGCTTTTGAAATAAATTCTTAGTTACTTCACTCTGGTTGCTGAGACAAAATACCTGACACCCAAAGTTAAAGGAGAAAAGGTTTATTTAGCTCCCAGTGTGTGGAGGTTTCAGTCCATAGTCAACTGGCTCCAAGCAGAGTGGCATGGCACAGGGACAACAGTTCATGGAAGCAGAAGACAGCAAAAGCAGCAAGAGCAAAAGAGGGGAGCAAGCCTCTTTTCCTCCCTTATATTGTAAGCAGGCTATCTGCTCTGGGGCAGGTGTAGCACTCACACCATCTCCCTGCCCTCCTCTGGCACAGGATGAGGATGTGTACAAAGTGAGGACCCTGGCCGCCAGCTGAGTCACTTAGTTAAACTTCTAAACTTCTCATGTTGACACAATGCATCACCCATTACAAATATTGACTCATAATATGTGGCAAAAATTGTCCAGGGAAGTCCTGTATATTTTCCACTCAGCGCCTCTCCTCCTCCATTTTATCTTACAGAATTTTTGAACATTGCCCAACCCAGAAAGTATAGTGGCCAAACACAATTAACGAGACACAAATCCCAAGGAAATTACGCAGCTCTGCTTCATCCCTCCCTCCGTTTGTAGTATAAAAGGAAGATGGAGAGTTTGTAAGTCTGAGAGAAACTCTCTCGCTGGTCTTGGAGGGAAAGGAAAGGATGTCACTGGGAGAACAGTCCTGGACAGGAGATGCTACGTGGCCTCTGGTGCCAGCTTGGAACAGGTTGGCTCCTGGTTGTAGGAGTTTAGAAAGACAGGTCTCACGATCCAGATCAGATCTCAGCCTGAATCTACACTTTCATGTCAATGCTGTGATTTCGGAGCCAAGGAACTCTCCACACTGTACACAGATTTCTGGCTTGCATCATCATGACATGCCGTTTTCAAGATACTAAATGTATGGCATTGGTTATATAACAAAATAAGTTGCTACAGCAGGATTTTATGGAGGTCTTTCTGGATTGACAAATGTTTATGTCCTCTCAAGCCTATCGTACAGCACTGTGTATTTTCTTGAATGGTTAATGTTCTTCCAAGCTGACCTCTTATGAATGTGACTCCTCTCGGTTACCTACCAAAGCCATGTCCTGATGGACTCCTTTGCACTAACAGACCAGGGTCTTGGTCGTGTTCCCTTTGTAATGGTGACAGTGCATCACTCCTGTGATGTTCCTGGGTCCCCTGGGCCCCACACCACTTAGCTGTGCTGACTCACACCCTGTCACTACCCAAACCCGTGCTCCTTCCTTGTCCTGCCACAGCAGGCAAGGCTGCACAAGGCCTTTTCTCTGCAGGCATTGCCACGTGGGAGTCTGGCCTGTGGACCATGGGATTTAAGGTTAGGTTTCCCAAAGCCATCTCTGGGAACTTCAGAGTTACATTTCCCCGGCACCTTTGCCGTGAGAGGCAGTCAAGTTAGGATCACAGAAGTTGATTCCCAAAGAAACTCTGATCCATGTGTTTTTTAGCTTCTTCCATATGCTCAAGTAGGTGAACTGCGAAGACTTTCAAAGCATGTCAGACACCTGTAATCCCAGCACTCTGCAGACTGAGACTAGAGGATTACGAGTTTGAGCCCAGCCTGGTCAACTCAGAGAAACTGCCTGCCTCCAAATTTTATTTTATTTAAAAATAAATAAAAAAGGGTGGGGGATGCACCTCTGTGTGAACACCATGGGTTGAGTTTCCAGTGGCACAGACACACACACACACACACACACACACACACACACGTTATGTGATCTTCTTTGGTAACCCTATGTTTGTAAACCATTATCTCAATTAAGAATATGAGAATTAATAATATTAACACTTTATCCTGTGTCTTTTGGGACTTTAGCCAGAACTGGTCAGTCTTTCTCCATGTGCATTGCCATCCTCATTCAGGTACTGAAAGAGAGTTTTAAAGTAGAAGCCCAGGGCAAAACTGCTTAACATGTGGTTAGCAGAATCGGACAATTTTTGCTTTAAAACGTAATAGGGTAAAAGTAGTGCAAACAGGAGAGTGATGTAGACTACATCGTTCAAAAGAAAGCCAGACTTGCCAGGGCCTCTGCTCCCTGGTCTGTGCCCTCGAAGGCACCCAGCATTCAGAGGACTTTTCCCTCTCACACACCCGGCAGGAGCTGAGCCAGGGGCTCCCTGAGCTCTTGTGGGATCGACAAAGCTCACTTGAGGAAACAGCTGCTTTCCATGCGGCTGACAGGATGAACAGCTGAATTTTCAGTGTGAACTTCAATTAGTTCAAGACTTTATCCTCTCGGAAGGACTGGGTGTCACAGGGAAGAAGGGGACAGTCCATGGAAAAAAATAGAAAAGAACCCAAGTGCATAAGAAGGGAAAGAAAGAGAAGTGGTAACCAGGGGGACACCTGTAGGAGGCACTTCTGACTCTGCGTACACAGGGTCACCCGAGAAGTGTTACAAGGACACGGCCACTGCCCCGCTCTGAAGGACCATCAGGTGAGTGAATGAATCCTTTTATAAAAGAAATTGCTTTGGGCCCAAATTTTATGGAAAATATTGTTCAATCTTATGTGCTAAAAATGCAGTCTAGTTTGAGTCCAGTAACTAGGAAGTTTGACGTATATTTTGTGAAGCTACAAATTGTATTTAATACAGAAAATGTTTTACAATAATTTCTGTGCTGAGCATTTTAAGTTACATTCTAATCATTTCTTTCACAGGCAAGAAGATAAATGCAAAATTTATAACATAGGCATTAATTTATAATGTAGGCATTAACAAAGTATATAGAAGTTATTCTAAAAATGCATCATAAGTACTAGGATCAATGAATATTAATATACTACCATTCAAAAATGAAGTGGACAAAAAAATTTATTCTATAGAATTATAACTTATTAACATAAATGTGTATGACACTTCCATTTCTCGGTTAATTCTATGAACACTACTACAAGCAGGTACGTACATGGTACATGACAGTTGGATGCCCACTGGCTCATAGCCAAAGCTCTGAGGAAAGGATAACCTGGTTGGACCTCATTTTTTTTCAAACATTAGTACTCATAAATGCACCTCCAGTCATCTAAGAAAGTATGAAAACATAATTCATAAATTACAATTAGTAGTTTTGATTAAGTAGTCATTTCCTCTTTGTTCATGTGCTGATGATTTTCAAAGACCATATAAACTAACAATAAAGAACCTAAAAAGGGGAAAGAAACCAGAATGGACCCAAACCTCACATCACGTGAAGCAGTCCAGCCACATAGCTACTCTTGACCATCCTTGAATGTCCGTCGGTCCTGCTCCTAAGGCCAAGGAGGGGAGCAACGCTGATGTGTCAGAGCCTCTGCCGGCAACAGAAGTAGTTCAGCCTGCAGTTGCCTTCCACCTTCTCGTTCTCCAGGCAAACCCTCCTGCACTTGCCCCGACCGAGCCTACACGTGTCACAGACGCCGCCCTCACCTGCGCGGGAAACAGCTGCTGAGGTGGCAGCCCTGGTGCTCTGCAGAAGCGGGGAGCAGGTCGCAGGCCGCCAAGGAGGAGAAGATCTGCACGCGTGATCAGCGAAACTGTTTTCAAGGCTCTCCCAGCTTCGCAAGGAAACCCCGCTCTGTGCAGTGTGCATCGGGAGAAGTTACACGCAAGAGGTCCCCCACAGTGCCTGCTCCCCAACCATGCGGGCTCACAGGGGAGAAAAGCAACTAGCAAGCAGGGGAAATAATGTGTGTCCTAGAACTACGAAGACTCCTGCCTAACTGTTCCCTAAATGTAAATAAGAGGAGTATTTTGTATTTATGGATAGATTCTTGAAGATAGAGTGAAGAATTTTAGGCTTCAGTTCTGTCTCAGAATATTTGTGTTATACTAGTACCCATCTCACAGGGTTGTCCTGAAGAGCACATGGCCCAGTCCGTATGTTAATAAGGTGTCTGACACAGTCAGCAGTGGGTTAGGAGCAGCCTTAGTATTTCTCGCCCTGCAGTGCCGGCTGAACTCATTTCAATTTTGTCCAGTTACCCAGGAATACTTCTTTCAATTCTGTTTACAGTGTGCCAAGCCCAAATGCTATAATACATTATTATTCAGCCTCACATGTTAAAAATGTGCAAGCCTATATAATATAACCTGCAGAAAGCTATCTGTGGGTTGTTCAGTGTGAAGAGCTCTTTTGCAGCGATGAGCGGCTTCCCTGCAAACATCATCACTACAGGAGGTGACCCTCCTCACACCAGAAGATGGAGTTAGAGTGGAACTCAAGTAATTCCTCTTTCACTGCTGTATCTCATCTTGGGCCCAAATCAGGGATAACTGACAAGGCCAGAGTTCCTAAGAGAAAAGAAAAATTGGCTTGGCAGATGTTTAACTTACCTGCTGGAAATAATGGGGCATAATCAAGTCCTGCCTGGCACCCTAAATGTAAAAAAAAAAATACTCTTTAGAAACTATTGTCAATAGAGGAAACAGCGTTACAAAAGGGTTCTCACATGGAACATGGAACACTGGAACTATTGGTGATAGAGGTGCAATTCTATTCTACTTCTCCAGGACAGCATGAGAGTGACCCGCAAGACCAAGTCACAGGGGAAAAGGGAAGCAGGAGGAGGAGCAGGAGGAGAAGGAGAAGCAGAGGTAGCATGTGCATTTGACTCTGAGAAGATGTCATAATGGATCCAAGAAATTTCTATGAGGAGTGCTGTGAGGATCTGAATTTTACACTCAATTTTTAAGGGGCACATAGAAAAAAGTCATCAAACTTTCCGATCCACCCCATCAGAATCCATCTAATTTCACTTACCCGATGGCAGTTGAGTCAAAATGAAGAACAAAGTGAAGACAAAGTAAAACAGTTTCCTGCATGGGGCCATCTCTGAGGGGTGACTTTTCAGAATTTCTTTCACAGGATAGGAATCTTATTTATATTTGAAAGTATGGGACATGCTCTTGGTTAGTGAAGTGGATCAATACAGAACACACAATTGTATGCTCCACTTCCCAAGACCAAAGGCTGGAATCACATTAATAACCTTGGCACTGAAAAGTCTCACATTTTAGGGAGTCTGACTGTCTGGCACTGATGATGAGATGAAGGCCCAGCTACAAACTGGAGGCCCAGGAGTCATGAACACTTCAGCTAGAGTAACGTGGGAATTACTGCTCCCATCATTTCTAGGTCATTTTTCCTGGGAAAAAACATGAAGCGCTGCATATTTCTGCCTGTGCCTCCAGTTTGTGGTGAGGATCCAGATGACATCGGCACGAGTGCTTTGAACCTGTGTGGTGTTGGCAGAGGCCTGATGAGACCCTGGGAGACATCGATGTTTGTGGACGCTTACTTTCCTTGCTTTCAGGTTTATGGTCTATAAATATGACAGGAGAAAGAGAGGGAAGTGCTCATTGTCCTACACTGACTCTGAGTCTCTGACTATAGGACATGACAGCACGCTCCCAAGTCTTAAATACATCTTTGTAATTCTTTAAGTACAGGAGTACCAAAAGCCGTATCATCATCCCCTTCCCAAATAAATCAGGCTAATCACCACCTTGTTGCCTACACTTATGCATTGTTTTGTCCTTCATTTAGGGTTGCAAAAATGGAAACATTAGTAAAAGTAGATTATATAGTCAGACAGGCTTGCCAAGTGCATGATCTAGAATAGGATGGCTAACTTTTTCAAAGTCAGGTTCCTCATCGTTACACTGAGTATACAGCGGGTATTTAGAGGATGGAGTTTCATAAGGTATATAAATTGCTAAGCAGAGTACCTGGCTCTTGTTACTGCCACTATCACAGTCATACTTCTTTCTACATGCATTTAAGACAACTTTTCTGCAAACTCTTTCCTCAAGCCCAGTAATTCATAGTTAACCTTTTCTGATGCATGAAAGGCACACATGCTGTTATCTCTTTTTATGTTGCGGCTGTGACCCACAAACATTTCAGCTTCAGGAGCCAGGCTACTAAATGTGTACACAGAAGACATAGAGCAAAGGGCCGAGTCTGTGGACCTTCAGGCTTTAGACTCTACGCATGTGTACACTTGTGTGAGTGTGTGTTTGTCTGTGTGTCTGTGTGTCTGTGTGTATCTGTGTTACTAGGGCTAGACCTCAGGGCCATTACACTGAGCTCCACTCAAGGACTTTCAAAATTTCTGATTCTGAGGCAGTGGGTAGGTAAGTCACCCTAGCTGGTCTCCCAGAGGGCTGGGGTTGCAGGTGTGTGGCCCTAGGCCATACACATTTCTAATTACTGGGTGTGGGAATGGCTTTGATGAGCAGATGAGCAGGGTGCGCAGTCCCTGCCCACTCACTGGGGGCTTAATGCGCTCAAGTCACTGTATTAATATTCTTAATAATTTTGCCTTTGAGTTTTAAGTTTCTGAGGGAACAGTGCAACCGACAGTGGGAGTTTTGGCCACAGCTCACAGGCGGTTCGCCTCACCTTGCTAGGAGAACTCATAGCCACCTCTGCTCTGCTCTCAGTGCTTCGGCACCTGGCCTCCTCTTTCTACACCTGTCCAGGAACTGCCCGGGCTGCAGGGACTCCAGTGAGTGTGCACGAGGTTGGAGTTAACAGCCTGAGCCCTGGGTGTTGGGGAGAAGGGGCTGTGGTCGTCAGCCTCTTCCTGGGCCCTCAGTGCTATGGCACAGACCAGTAGTCTGGCGGGAGCAAGCTTCTCAAAGACTTCAAAGCTAGCACCTGCCACATTCCAGTGCAGAGGCCATGGGGTCCTTGGGAGTCACCTGGTGTGATTCCAGCTAGGGCAGGGCGCGCAGGGCCAGCAGCGGGTTGGAGGACATAACCACAGACTGTGGGTCATAAACAGGCACAGAGCAGGTACATTCTGGGTATACCTGGTGGGTATACCTTGTTTCTCAAGGGCCCCTGTGCCCAAGATGGTATAACAGTAAATAGCAAAGAAAGTCACTATGGCACACTGCAAAGTCCGAGTAAATTCCTTGGCAGTCCTGCATTTTCATTTTGCACGAAGCCCACTAAATTACACAGTTGCTCCTGATCCGGAGTTAACTTCCAGTCTCAGGGAAAGAAGATGGGGTTTGATTCCCTTAATACCAACCCAAATGAAAGATCTTATTGGGAACCCTAACCCCACTTTGCTATAGGAATGGTCCCAAGCTTGCCCCTGAGGTTTTTAATTGATGAGTTCACAGTTCCCTCTCCACACTGCAAGTCTCACATCCCCAATTAGTCTAAATACAGCATGTGTTCATCTGCTCAGCACCTCTCTGCATTGCGTACTCCACCAAACTGCACCAGTGTCCACTCCGCATGTATTAGACAAACCCTGCAGCTACAGACCCCGAGCCACTCCTGCCCTCTGGAGCAGCCTGACCCAGAGTCCCCAGCGTCCTGTTAGGCAGGAGTGTTTAGTCACAGGAGGCCCTCCGCTGCCTTCCCCCTCAGGGGTTGCTGAGACCTTGTCTCCTTCATGGTGGCCTCATGACACTGTCTCCAGATAGTCTTCCAGGAAGGGCAGCCCCTTACACGAAATCTTGGTCACTGTCCCATTAAGTCTACTGGGTCACTGCGTCTTTGTCCTGCCCCTTCTTGATTGGCTCCATCTGGAACTCAGCACCACACTCGCGTGTGCAGCATTCACTCCATCAAATGAGCCTGCTGCCTGCACACTGTGAACAGGAGCCTCCTCTGTGAGCAGTTCAGAAAGCTGCAGCTTGCTCAGGAGAGCTCTGTGTCTATTTGTAAGAACTCAGGCAAGACGTTACAAAGATCAGATCTAAGAAGCCACCACATGAAACCAGGAGCATAAAGTGGTATTTCCATTGCCTCAAGAACATTCATTTTTCTCATGGGGCTCATTTAAAAGTCTCTTATGTTTACAAATTTAGTTTGTTGGCAAATCGGATTCATTCTGCAAGAAAACATAGATGTGACAAGTGAGACCAATGAGGCAGGATATAACTGACAATGTTGGGAAGTTTATCTTTTCTTATGCAAACAAGTCTTTTTAGGTAGTGTTTGGAGAGGAGTAGGTGGGGTGCATACTTTTCATCTGTCATTCTTCCTAGGTTATTCATAATATATAGTCAGTGTGCATAGAAAATTAACAAAGACAAAGAATACACTGGGGCACTTGCCAGTACCTTCTTTGAATAAAAGTTATCCTGTAATTATTTAGATTTACAGAAGAGTTAGAAACATTGTACAGAGTTCTCTTGTACCTTTCCCCAAGATATTCACAGTGTTAACAACTTCTGTAACCATTGCACATTCTTCAGCATCAAGAAGCCCACATCGGTACATTGCTACTAATTAAAATATGGAATTCAAGCCTACCAGTGTGTTCACAGTATTGTACCGGGGCTTGGGATTTGGGGGGATGGAAACCACTGAGATGAAGTGTGCTTATGCCATCCAGCACTGCAGCGTGTGCAGCAGCTCAGCAAAAAATGTCTCAGGCAGTGTCGGCCTAAGTGGTGACTAAAAGATTTCCCCACATAAAGCTCTTGCTTTCTTTTTATCATGGGCAATGAGTGGTTGTAGCTCGCCCGCAAGCCACAGTCCGCAGGGTAGTACCTGGAGGGGGAATGGGAATGAAACAAGGGCAGGAGGGGAGAGAAACCGAGACAGGACGAACAATTCCGATCGAGTCTCATTTATTAAAAGGTATGTATATAGCATTTATAGAAGAGGGGGCGGAAGCTGTCATCCTGTGGGAAGTGTCATTTCCGGGTTAGGCTGGAGAGGATCCTGGGAAATGTAGGCTGATGTACCGGATGCCCACAGGCGAGAGGGGCGGGGCGGCAGCTGTGAAGCTTTACCGCTCTCTACAAGTGGTCTTCATTTACACCACTTGGAATTCATCTGATGAATGCTTCCTTCTCTCACATTTGGTTCCCTGTTCAATCCTTGGTATCAACTGGGACATGTAGAAGTGAACTGGTGATCTCATCCAGGTTGCACAGGAGCACCATGACTTCAGTACCAACGGCAATCTTTTCCTGTCTTTCAGGGTTCTGTATTTTAACAAATGCTTCTGAGGTCTCTCAACTTTCAAGAATTGAGTGATGAGGAAGACTGCTGTACTCTTCTATTTCACATTTTCTTAAAGAAATAAGTATCATTCTCCACCTCACAAAGGAGAAGACTGAAAGTGGGTAGTTCAGACCTTTCTCTGCCCTCGCATAACTGATTCAGCCCAAGTAATAAAGCGACCTCAAGGAGTTGGTGGGAGTCGGTAACACCAGCGCTGCTTTTCTACATGAGAATGATCATACCTTAAAGATGGTGTTTTTGTCTAGGATTTTAAAAGATATTTGGATTTTAATACACATTTAAGTAATGAAAAACTACACACACACACATATACACATGCACAATCTTAGTCTACATCCAATAAGTTCACAACTCTCTGGGACTAAATGGGGCCGCATGTAACATTGAAAGCAGGCAGCACACAGCAAGATCCCCATTTTCTTAACAAAAGTGCAGTAGAGTCTTGGCTCAATCCCTTTGCCAAGTGCACGCAGCTCTCAAGCTGAATCTGCAACCCAGACACTGTCTGACCAAGGTGCGCCAGCTGTTCACTGAAGCAGCCTAATGCTGTGTAACCACCTTCGTGCTCTACACAAGGAGACCGGAGCCACTGAGGAGCGGAGTCAGCATTGGAAAGACGAACCTCTGGCCTCCACACCCTTGTTTCTCTGCCACAGTCACGCACATTCTGTCTTCTGTCTCTCCCCGACTCTGTTCTCACATCACCCTCATTTTCCTTTGTGGAACTTTCCAGAATTAGGAAAAAGAGGAGCTGCAGACCGACACCCACTGAAGTTTGTGAGCTCTAGGTAGCAGAGCGTGGAAACAATTTCATTCCTGCCAAGCCTCACTGATCAAGATGCCATTCAGTTTGCAGGAACGTATAAATGTGGGTGCTGGCTGCCCTTTTCTCATGGACGCTGTGCTGATCCCCCAGGACGCTCCAAACCATGAAGACATTCCTCTTTCTCTGTGCTGTTCTTTTCTTTCTGGCTCCAGGTAAAATGAGCCTCTGTGTAGGGAAGGAGATCAGAAGTGGTGGTCCAGACTGAGGGTCGCCCCATGTGAATGCCGGGGCATGGTGAACCCCCAAAGGCAGGGGTGCCATTGGTCTGGAGGCCCTGCAGGGGAGCATTTGCTGAAGAAGGGCACTTCTCCGCAATGCATCTTCCTGCGTGCTTTGCATTTTCCATTATTGTCTAGGAAAGATGGTCTCAGGCTTGAATAAATTAGGGGATGACATGAAACATACCATGTGTTGCCTGGTTTCATGCTTACAAAAGCAAAATAAGAAAGTAGGGCATAAATTAAAAACACAGGGAAAACTTTTAAAATGTAAAAGGTGTGTGGATCTTTTAACAAATGGTTCTGGGCCAGATGTGGTGCTGCAATGTCTGAAATCCCAGCCGTCCTGGACATTGAGGCAAGAGGATCATAGGCTGAGCTCCGCTAGGGCAAATCCGTGGGACACTGTTTCACTGTGAATAATGAAAGGACTTACACTGCAGTGGGATCCAGAGTTCTCTGGACTTGGAATAATCTGGGATTTATACTTTGAGCAAGTGCTGCTGCTGGATAACATTGCATAGATGGCACTTCCTCATCTGGTTACAGCTTTCACATCAATGTGAATCATGTACTATATATAGAGAGACATTAAATGCAATTTCTCCGTGTACAATACCTCAATTGCAGGTATCTCGATTAGGCCAGTCTAAAGTGCTGACCCCGACGAGTTGTCTGTTCTTAACTTGAAGCAGGCTGCTCTTATGATTGGTGATGGTAAGGCATTAAAGCCAGAACTGCAATTCGATGCAGAAGAATGGAGAAGAATGGCAGGGAGACCTCCTGCAGCCTCCGCTTGCCTGCCCTGCGCAGCCTGCCTCCTCCACCCAGTGTGCTGATGTTGGAGAAATCGAACTAACTCTTTCTAGCAGCCTCTCCACTCCTGTCTCCCACAGCAAACATTTTTCTATCTATCCTTTGTTACTGCAGTCCCGAGGTGTTTCCAGTCCCAGGCCACACACCACTCTCACCTGGTAGCAATCTTGCAAAGAACACTGAGGATGTTCTTGATGAGTCTGTATAAATTCTTTTTATTCACACACGTTTGCAGTTCATAGTCGTTACCTTTCTTGTGTGGAGTCGGTAAGGTACACACCACATCTTAATTTCTCTTTTCGTCCCCTGTCTTCCTCCCCGCTTTATCCATCTCTTGATCCCCTTCCCACCTCAGAAAGATCTGCCTCCCTGCTTCCTAGTATCTCTTTTCTTTGGCTCTTCATTTATAATTTGGGTTTCTTATCCAAGAGAACCCATGAAATAGTTAACCTTGTGTGTCTGATTTATTTCACTTAATATTATTGTCTCAAGGTGCGTCCATTTTCCTACATTGTCTCATGTTTATCTTTCTTTATGGCAGAGTACTACACAGTTCTGTGTGAATCTCACATTCTCTTTAAACCTTGACCTGTTAATAAACATATAGGCCAAGGTTTAGCTATGATGAACGTGTGCCTATAAACATAGATATGCATGTATCACTGTACTGTCATATCTTTAACTCTTTAGGGAAGATAGCTAGAAGGGAATAGCTGGGTCAAATGGAATGTCTAGTTTTATTTGGGGGTGGGGGTGTGTACTGATTTCCATAGTAACTGCTTTAGTTTAAACTGCCATCAACAATATAGAAAGTTTTCTCTTTCCATGTAGCGTTGCCAGCATTTGTCATTATTTGATTTCTTGCAGCTAGATGGAATCTCAGTGTTGTTTTATTTGCATTTCTTTAATGACCAGTGATGCTGAGCCTGTCTCCATGTATTTACTCTCCAGCTATACTTCTTCTGTGAAGCAGCTTTTCATTTCACTTGCTGATTTTTTGATTGGGTCTTTTATTTTGAGCATTCGAATTTTTTGAGTTCTTTATATACCTTAGATATTAATCATTTTCCTGTGGAATGGCTGGCAGAAAGTTTTTCCTGTTTTGTAGATTTTCTTTTCCCTCTGTTGGCTGTTTCATTTTGGTATGCTGAAGCTTTTACATTTGCTATGAAACCATTTGTTGATTCCCAGTACTATGTCCTGGGCAAGCAGGGTTCTGTTCAGAAAGCTCTTGCCTGTGCTTATAACTTCAAGAGTTTTCATAGCCCCTGCAGATTTGGATAATAGAATATTAGCTTTTGTTTCCTGAACCTCTGCACAGCCTAGTTAAAAATGCTTGAAGAGAAAAATCAATTCTTCCCTGTCTTTCACACTATGTAACAACAACAACAAAACAGAAATACCACAGAGAAAAACATTTCCCACATCCCATCTACTGATAGGGGTAGGCGCTATGGGAGCTTGTAAAAAAAATCTTCACTGACATCATTTGACTGTGCTAGCTTGTAAGTGAACATATCTGCAAAAGAATAATCCAGTTGGCTCTTCCCTTCTGTAGCCAAGAACAAGTTTTTTGATGACAAATGCCACAAGCTTAAAGGAAAATGCAAGACTTCATGTGACAAGAATGAAGAACTTGTTGCTTTTTGCCAGAAGTTTCTAAAATGCTGCCAGAAACTCGAGCCCTGTGAGTTGGCTGGAGATGCTTAAGGTGTTCACTGAGGACGTCGCTGCCGAGGAGAGGCACGTGGGTGACCCGGTGTGTCTCTGTGCTCAGCTGTAAGCAAGTGCTTCAATAAAAGTCAATGACTTTTGATCAGTTTGTCACACGCTTTTGTTAGATCGAGAAACCTATCTAAACCTAATGAGCTTCCCTTCCTGCTCTATTTTTCTATAATTTTGTGATGAGATAGCTGTCCCAAAGATAACTAAATTTCTCTATAAAGGAGGACTAGAAAGTACTGTAAATAAGCAAATCTCTAGCTTTCTCACAGGCAGTTGACTTCAACCTATTTATTCAGTGGTGTGTGTGTGTGTCTGTGTGTGTGTGTATCAGATGGAGCGAAGGTAGAGGAATGGGTATATATCTAGACAGTTGTATTCATAATAGATGACCGATATTCTATTTATAAAGGATTCCCATGTGTCACATACCTGTCTAAATTAATAATCTTGATTCTATGCTTTTAATTGAGGTCAATTCAACAAGTCTTATCAATTGCCCCATTTTTCAATAACTCCACCTTTTTTTCAAACTCACTTTCTCCTGTTTTTCTGGGCACTGGTTGTCAAATCATCCTCAGACTGTAGGTCTCAATGTCCTCGGTGTGGTCTGAACGGGTCTCCAAGTTGCTGTTAAATCCTAAACCCCATTGCTGTGTGCTCATAGAGGTGCCTCGTCCTTCCACCCGTTAGCACAGGGGATTCTCTTTGAAAACAGACTGAAAGCTGCTGCTTGACTCCTTTTGCCCTGCACAAACACAACAGCCATGGTGGTGCTGACCTGTAATCCCAGCACTCAGGAGGCTGAGGCAGGAAAATTGCCATGAGTTTGAGGCCAATCTGGGCTACATTGTGAGTCCAAGCCCAGCCCCTGTCTACATAGTGAGACCCTGTCTCAAGAAACAAAAAAACAAAAATTCCACAGCATCCATCCTGTCCATCCCATGAAGAAATGGTACCAAGGCTGTATCTTGGAAGCAGAAATGGGATCCTCATCAGAGACCAAATCTGCCTCCGCCTTCACCTTGGACCTACCAGCCCCCCTGCTGTGATTTATAAGAGTCTATTGTTTCAAATGAGGCAGGATTAGCTGTATTTTGCTAGCAGCGTGAACAAAGACTATTGCTGAGTTTAAGTGAAGACTCCCTGTCAGATTTCTTACGCTTAGACCCTGACCCAGTTTCCTTGCTGGATTATAAATCTTACTTTATTTCCCTCCCAATTCCTCAAGATCCATGTCCTTGGTCTCATAGGAATCAATGACACTTTCATGACAGTGATTTAGGTACGCTTTCTTTTCTTCCCGTGCTTGTTTGTGTGTGTGTGTTTTTAGTACATGTTCGCAATCCTGGGACAGGTGGGCTTCTGGGCACGTGCTCTGTGTGTCTGACACACCCGGCTCCTTTGCAGTCCCACTGTTGTCCTCTCCCCACCCTCCCCCTTCTTTGATCCCCTTCCCCATCTCCAAAAGTCTACCTTCTACTTTTCTGTCTTCTTTACTTTGTCTTATTAATTTGTTTGTTTGTTCATTTCTTTAAGATTTGTTTTATAAGAGAAATTATGTAGTACTTAAGTGAGTCTGACTTGTTTTGTTTCAAATAATAGTTTTACATTCCACTCATTTTCCTAAATATGACATGACTCCATTCTTTTTCATGACTGAATAATATCCTACAGTGTATGTACAGTAATTTTTAACTGTTTATCTATTGCAATGCATCTAATCTGGTTCTACATCTTAGTTATTGTGAATTGCTATGCTGTCTTTAACACCTTTTTTGTGTGATAACTCTAAGTTCACATCCACTTATAAAAAACAATAGAGTGATCTGGTTATATTTTTCAGTAGCTCTACCTTTTTCCCAAACTGACCTTCTACTGTTTTTCTGGGAACTGTCAAGCTATCCTTAGACTCTAAACCTCAGTGACACTGGTGTGGTCTGAATGTGTCTTTCCAAAATTTATGTTGAATCCTAATCCCCACTGCTTACACAAATAATGCATGGTGATCTGTATTCTTTCACCTAATTTATATATATATATATATATATATATATATATATATATGGTCATTTTAAAGTTTATGTCAATGCAAACGTCTTCCTAAAATATTTTGGCAGTTTTTTTTTCAAAATTACCAAAAATTGGAAGTAGTCAAGTTAACCTTTAGCAGTTGAGTTGTTAAACAAATTCTGGCTTGTGAGTATAATGGGCTATTACCCAGAAATAAAGATAAATGAACTATTGAGTACAAAAGACATGGATGAGTCTAAAATGTATATCACTACATGAAAAAAAAAGGCCTGAAATTGTTACACGTCTGATGGTTCCAAATATATGACATTCTGTGAAGGACATAACTATGGAGATAGGAAAAAGACCAATGGCTTCCAGGGAGCTACTAGTGGAAGCACAGGGAATGTTGTATGGCAATGGAATTGTTTCTTAGCATATATAATGAGAGATTCAGATACAACAATACTGTGCATCTGTGACAACCCTCAGGACTTAAAGCACAAGGAGTGAATCTTAACAAACGAAAAAATTTAAAAATTGCTTAGGAAGATAGGGATTCCAAGATGGAATCAGAACATTACAAAAAAAAATTTAAATGCATTAGGTATGTTTAAAACAAGCTCACCAAAAGGGGCAGGAAGAAAAATGCTGAGGTAAATCATTCTGGAAGTTGAAAGTCATTTGTAAGTGTAATGGCAAAAGAAATGGTACAAAACCATGGTACTCTAGTGCATAATGTTGTTTCCCATGGGAATCCAGGTTTAACAACGCTGCTCCTGCTGTGTAAGTACACTAAAATTGACCGATGGAGTACACCGATGGCAGAGTATAAGAGTCAAGGTTTTTACCACCAGAATAGGAGTGCACAGACAAGCAAAGAAAAGATAACATGACCCACGCGATGGTGGATTGGAGTTGGAGACACAGTAGTTCATCTTGAGTTTAATATAGATGCAGACTAACACTTTCATTTATAGATGTGTACTAATAGACAGTTTAGTGTATAAATGTATGTCTTAGGTCTTGGAAGCAATGGAACTTTAGAACTCCTTGGGTAAATGGCTGACTCGAGACCTGGAGCGGGAAATATTCAAGAACAGAGAAACTTAGTTATGTCTGAACATACAGAAATACTTGAAGCAAAACAAACAAAAAATGTTGGGGACATGTCAAAGGGTCCCATGAACCAACCAAAAAGCTCCCAATGGTCTAAGCTACATTAAATTGAGCCAAAAAGTAAATGAAGTAGCACTGAGTAAAACCTCAAAATACAAAATAAATACCTCTGACTCCATGTTGACATAAATTGTTAAATAAAGAAACAAAAAGAAATGAGTTTTCCAGGCACCAGAGCCCCACATAACTTACGTAGACACTCTGCCCTTAAGGAAACAGGTACAAATGCTACACTTTCTTTGCAGTATCGTTCTGCTGTAAAGAAGAAAAACCTTGAGCGAGTCATTTGTATGAAAATACATATACCTTGAGACCATAATGGTAAGTGAAAGAAATCAGATGCACAAGTTTAAATGTTAAACTTTCTCTTATATTAGAAATCCAATATATAAATAAAAGTAAAATAAAGTTTTATGATAGGGAGATAGATCTTGTGCAAAACTGAAGGGAACTAAGAGACGGAGAGAAGGGGGAGCAGCGAGGGGGAAGAGGATGAAAATGTAATTACATGTGCGATGCACACGTACTGCATCCCGTGAGCAATGTAATCATCATGTACTTCCCACATGTAGTGATAAAAAAAATTTAAAAACCAACGCAGGCCTAACTCCCCATTGCTTGGGTGTGGACTGCACAGAGCGACTTCCTTCCACATAGTAGAGTATGGAAAAAATAAGAGTACGAGGAGGAAACTTGACAAACACTACCTAAGCCAGGTGATCAAAACTAAGATTGTCAAAATGGCCACACTTCCAGAACTGATGTGCAGGTGTTACACAATCCCGCTCTCAGAGACAACCAAACTTCCTCGTCATCCGCATCTCTCACGTCGCTCACACCACTCACTGCGCACCTGACTGACTCCCGGACCGCTCACCCTACTGCAGCCTGGAGCTCCCTCCTTGCTAGGGCGAGAAGTGTGTGTGACAGCCGCCCCTGGGGCCACCTTCACCCTGCTGGGGAAGGCGCCGTCACCCGGCTGCCTCCGGGCAGTGCGCGCACAACGTGGGGACCTCCGTGCTGACCTCAGGGCAGCGTCGCGCTATGCGTCCCTGTGGGCACCGCTCTGACTTTTTGCGCCGCAGCCTGGAGCTCTCCTGCCCACCTGTGATGACCCCCGTGGGTCTGCCCTGCCCTCCGCGACGAGGACCGGCGCGAAGCGGCGACTCAGGAGGACGCAGCGCTGCCAGGTTTCCTGCGGGGTGCGAGGGCACAGTGCTGCCTGCCAGGCGTGGTCTGATCCCTGTTCTCATTCAAGGAGAGTTTCTGCAGCCGCTTCAACATTTTTGGATATTTTCACTGTTTCTAGAAGACTACATTAACTTTTCCCGAAGTCCAATTATTCGGTGTTTTGCCGAAGGACGAAGGCAGAAGCGCAAGCACTGAGCTTTGCCTGTGGGCAAGGGAGGGGTCAGAGCCAAGCACCTGTGTTCTCCAGTGACACGGAGTAAAATTTCTTGCTTTTGGATGCCATTGTTAGAAACACACCATTTCAATAAATCCTCCTCCTCTCGCCCCCCTTTTCACTCTTACGCGTTTCACTCTGACCCCCAGGCCAGCCTGGCGTCCGTGGGCAGGAACAGCGTGTCTCTGAGGTCGCCCCACGGCGGTTTAGCCCGCGCTGTTGTCCTCAACACACCCGCTCTCTGGACCGAGGAGCGCTGGGGCCCCCTGCATTCCTGACCCCCCAGGCCGTACTACCCTTCTCTTTGAGGTCTCACGTTTATTTCTTCTTCTGCTTCAGCCCAAATAGTGGACATTACCCCCATTTCATTACACCAATATTTTCCGTAAGAAGCTCCTTACAAAACAAGGCCAGTCTAAATGACACACAACTGAAGTTCTTGTCCCAGAATCACAGAATATCAGGGCTGAAAAATGTTTTTGAGATCCCCAATCCAGTCCTTGTCTCAGGCTGGAAGCAAAGGAAAGGCTGTCCTCCCATGCGCGAGCACCCCCTTCCCTCAGCAGTGCCCAGCTGCCCTTCCTAGCGCCCGACTCGTCCCCATCAAGCTGTATCTTGGAGCGTGCCCAGCAAGAGATGGTGGCCCTGCGAGCTTCAGTGACCCGAGGCCGCTCTGTGCTCATAAATAGGACCGCTCCTCTCACACCTGCAGCTTCTGCCCCGCACCTGCTCTGCTCCTCTCACACCTGCAGCTTCCTCCCCGCACCTGCTCTGCTCCTCTCACACCTGCAGCTCCCGCCCTGCACCTGCTCTCCTCCTCTCACACCTGTAGCTTCCACCCCACACCTGCTCTGCTCCCCTCCAGCAGCCCTGGCGCCATGAGGATCTGGGAGCTGCTCTTAGCCGTCTCTCTGCTGCTCCACCAAGGTCCTCCAGGTAAAAAGAGGCTCTTAGCTAGAAACACACACAGCTGCAGAGGCTGGGAGGTAGAGAAAAATCTTGATTAAGAAAATAAATCCTGAGAGATTCGGCAAACTTCCTCCATCTCAGCACTGGCCTCTGCCTTCACTGACCGCATTAGTGACACCCCGTACTCACTGCCCAGCCAGCGACTTCCTGGCAGGTAGGTTATGAGCTGTCAGGGAGGAAAGACTGGGTGGGGGTCGGGAAGCTGAGACGGCATGGACAGACCCCAGCTGCCCACACTAGGAATTTCCCTCGGCCCCTAGGTTATCGCGACTCGCTGCCCACACTCATCCCAGGTCGGGCAGCTGCCACTGCCCACGCTGATTTTACAGCATGAGCTGCTTTTCCCCAGCCCCTCCTTCCAAACAGCTTTACCTGGCACAGAAAGGGGTCCTGCTCATTCTCCCAAATTTGACACCTTTTCCTGTCATGGAAGAATGTTAAGATGAAGAGGAAGGCAGTCGTTTCGATAAGAAAAAGAAGCCATTTGTTGATGACCCAGGGGGAAGCACTGTTGGACTCCTGGGAGGAAATTCTAGACTTGGGCTGGGGCAGCGATTCTCTGCTCCCAGGCTAATCTATGCCCCTGGAAGCACAGTTCTATAGGATTAGATTGGGAACAGTCGTGGAAGGTCATTTGTCTAATTCCTTCATTTTAAAAGTTGACCCAAAAACTTTACAGTGCAGGAAGCAAAAAAAACCACTTTCTCAGAATCATTCAACACATTGCCTTGTGCAGCAGGGGCCACACCAAGGGTTTTGGCTCCCGGATCCCCCCTAAGCCTCTCTGCTGTGAGGCCCAGATCAGCAGCCCCTGGTCTCTGCAGGGTGCTCAGGCTGCCTCCCCATCCTGTGCTGTCTGCTCTGGTTGGGACAGGTTCATCCTCTCGGAGGGGCAGTCTCCTTTCGCTCCTCCCGGTCTCTCTTCTGGGCCCCTTGTCACGGCTCCATGCAGTAGGCCCTGCAGCCCCTGCCTCCCGTCTTTGGCCTCTCCTGGTCCTGTGGCAAGGGGCCCCCGTCTGGAGCGTGAGCGGACTGGCGGAAAGGCTGCCTTCTTCCAGGAGCCCTCCTGAGACCGAGGCGCGCAGCCCGCGTCTCCTGCAGGGCAGGGCTCTCCTCCGTTCCAGGCGCCTCTCTCCCTGCTCTCATCTAGTTCATCCCAGTCCAGTTTGTCCGATCATTTACTCAGCAGGAACTTAGGAGGCACCTGCTGCGTGCCAGCGCAGGCTGTGTGACGCTGAGCAGGGTGAGCACAGCCCTCACACACAGGGAGGTGACAGCTCAGCTGAGAAGAGCAAAAGAAGTGAAAAAAATATAACTCCAATTTAGGGCAGATGGTATTAATGAAAAAATACATGAGGGGAAAAAATAGCTTGGGGACATTTAAGTGCATGCAGAGGTCGGGGAGGTGACTTCTAGTTTGCAAGATGAAGGTCCAAAGAGTTCGGGCATGGAGAAAAACATGCCAGACAGACAGCCTGCACCAGAGAAAGAACCGAGAGAGTCCAGGGCCCAGATGCAGGGAGCAAGAGGAAGCTACCCCGTCACAAAGCGTGATCAAAATAGACAGTGAACACTCAAAACAAAGCTTGTTAGAGTAGAAGACACACGGCCCATGATCCCCTTCAGAACGCCCTGTCCTTCAGACACATCCCACTGTGACTGCCCCTTCCCGAAGCCGTTCTGGGAGTCCTCTCTCGTGACCGGCTCAGCGAGGACGGACCAGAGCCGGGCGTGCTGCCGCTGAATGCCGTCCAGCAGACTGGCAGGTCCCCCAGAACATGACCATGAGTCCTCGCCTATCTTATTCAGTACATCTGGCCCCATGGAACTTGCGACTCTTCCCCAAAGTCAAAATGACTGAGAAAGACAAAAGTTGTAAATCAATTCAGGACATCAAAACAGTCATGACAGCACAACTAAGACACTCACGAAAGAGGACTTTCCACAAGTGCTTCAGAAAGGGGTGAGAAGGACCGGGTAAGTGTGCTCAGATCAAGGGGTGGGTGGTTGAGCGGGAGAGAGGGCAATGGCCTTCTGCGGTGACAAAGTTTTAGGAATTTAAACATTCATTGTACTTTTAATCACGCCTTGTACAGTAGAGCGCAGGCCACGGCGAGGCAACGTGTCAGACAGCTTTGTAGAATTCGAGAGGGCTTTGGTTGGATTTCATCGAAATCTACTGCTCAGCTGGCGCAGGGATTTTAAGAAAGGACGTTACACAAATGAGATTCATCTGTTAAAGAGAAATCCTGCAGAATGGGAAGCTGATCAGGCAGGAGAGTGGGGGAGGGTGCGGTGGAGGGGAAAGGCTCCCCAGGAGGCAGAGGCCGTCGGCCCTGAACCACAGCACGGCCCGACCCTTGCCTTTCCGCCCTGAGGCACAGCCCGTCACCCAGACTTTTCTGCTGTCTAGTGAGAAGCGAGCTGGAGGTGAACAGGGTGTGTGGCTACGGGACCGCTCGCTGCCGCAGAGCATGTAAGAGTCAGGAACAGAAAATTGCAAGATGTCCCAACACCTACGCGTGCTGTCTGAAACCCTGGGCTGAAAGTTCGCTGAACGTCAGGGGATAGTGACCCCAGGGGGCGCTGCCTGGAGCCCCCGCAGCCCGACCCCACGGCCAGGCAGCCAGGACGCCCCCAGAGCGGCCTCAGATCCAGTCACCGTGAGGAACGCCGGCTCCCGCTCCGGGCGGAGCCACCACCCTGGAGGAAGCGGGGGTCACACAGGACTTGCTCCGGCTGGGCCTGGGGAGGTGGGCAACAAAGGTTATGTATGCAGTTGGATGCTGTAAAAGCTTAAAAAGCAAAGTAAAACATCAGTTCTTGTTGTTTGAATTATGCCACTCTATCTGGAGGACACTGACCAAAGTTTCTGTTGGGAAGCTGTATGTCTATTCTTAATTAAAGTGGAAAATAAATCAGTATTAAATCCAGAGTTTCTGTTGGGAAGCTGTATGTCTATTCTTAATTAAAGTGGAAAATAAATCAGTATTAAATCCAGTTCTTTGAAATCCGCTGTATTCCAAAACCCGCAGAGAGCCGGGAAGAGAAGCTCGGGAGGCGCAGTGAGCGCAGCTCCGGATCCGGGGCCGCGGGAGGGGCCGAGCGGGCGGCAGCGCGGGCAGCTTCGGGCAGCGGAGAGCAGCGCCGCGCTGCGCGGGGTGAGGCCTGGGAACCGCTCTCCCGTCCCGCTGGGTGCGGGGGGAACAAACAGTTTAGGGCGCAGAGCTTTCCTCGGCCCGAGCAGCCCCGCGCCAAGTCAGGCGCGCGCGGGGCTGCAAACAGGCGGGGAAACAGCGATCTGCCTGAGGACTGTCAGCCCCGTCCGCACTGCGCGGAAGACACCCGGCTTCCAGCGCCGCCTCGCCGAGGTTCCTGGGGTCCCCCCCACCGCCCAGGGTCGGGGAGCGGCGCTGGACCCACCTTCCGGGGCCGGAGGCCGGGGCTGCACCGCGCCCGCCACCCGCGCCCTGTGCGGACCGTCCCCGCCCGGAGCACCGCCTGTCCCCTTCCGTGACGGCCCCTCCTCGGGTCCCTCAGAGCACAGTGAATTAATGCTGCCTGCCTGAAAATGCTGTGGATTGTCCGACTCAGAGAAAGTGACCAAAGAGGCAGGACCATCGATAATACTGCTGACCCTCAATGGAAAAATTCAGCACTAATTTCTTCATGTAGTTCAAGGCTATTGGTATTCAGGTGAGCCTCGTGGGTTCCTAGGAGCCATCCGGAGAGCTGCTTTCTCAGAATCAGGATTCCGAAAGGCCCGGGCACTGCACGGGCTGTCTCTGCGGCCCGCTGTGTGTGTATGCTGGGGCTGGGGGTTGCTAGTCTGTCTGTGACTATCGTACCACACGGACTGCACATCTGGACAGACCTCTCCGTATCACCAGGGCAGCTGCAGGGCAGTTGCGCCTGTCCGACGCTCCTAGGGGCCACACTCCGAGGGCAGGCTGCGGCCGTGTTTATTTCACGTCTTGCAATGGGTTAGTGTCCACCCCACTGCTCTCCTGCTGTGTATCTTACCATGAATTTTCAATCACGGCTCTGTTTGATTCTCGCAATAAGCTCTTGAATCAGACAGAGCAAGTGATTCCTTCTTCAGCCTTCTACATGTGGAAACTTTGGCTCACATGGCTTAGTAGCTTCGCTAAAGTTAGCTAAGATAGAGGGCAAGATCAGGCCTACGCCCCACATCTTAAGTACAAATCAGAGGCAGCGCAGCACGACACGCTCACACGCACAAAGCTCGAAACCCCAGCGTGGTCACTGGAGAGTCACACTGAGGTTGCCCCATGCAAAAATTACGTTTTGATTTTTTAGTATCAGAGTAATTCTTTACAGAGACAAACACGTTCTTGCATTTCTCAAAATAACAACGAGTCAAAGCAAAGGCTTTCTGCAGACTTTAATCAGTGCCACCAGCAATATTGCGGGTGGTAACAGCAGGAAAGAGCACCATCTCATCATCAGGTGACGTGAGTCTGGCTTTAGATCCTGCCTCAGCTTCCCAGAGTGCTAGGATTACAGGTATGGCCTATTACACTCAGCCACCTAACATAAATTTCCTTTACACAATTCAATTATGCTCTGCACAGAGACAAATAACTCTGGTAAATATGATCTACAGATCTAAATATGATCTCTGGGATTTTCACAGAACATAGAAACTTCAGAGTGCAAAGATTCTGAATAGTAGTACAGGAATAAAGCTAATTCTGGATTTTCTTTTAAAACACAAGCCTACAGTTTCTATGGGGTGCTGCTCCAGAGAAGCACCTAAATAACTGCTTGGAGGCATTCCAAAAGCTAGTCTTTGAGTTTTCATGAGTTCCCTAATAATACTTTTGTCAATGCTTCTGTCTGGAAAATGCCACTAGATGACTTCGTTTTAGCCACCATAACTAAATTAGTGCCTAGTGAAAAATAATCTGCAGAACTTCAAAAGCACAGAGCCCACCCTTTGCTTTTGTTCGTGGGAGTGGCACTGTCCAAGAGGCCAATGCATAAAACGTAACAGAAAAGTTCAGATTCAGTCGGTCAACATGATGCAGCCTATACAAATGAATCCGAGAACTGCTCTCGGGCTCTTACAACTTCTGAGTATTTGCTATTTATCTTGCTTCTCTGAAAAATGGAGCAGATCTGAGAACTGTATTCACAGTGGAAGACAAGTAACCCTTTGAAAGTAGCCCAGTGAGAAGCAACAAAAAGAATGATTACAGCACAATTCATTAAAAAAAAAAAAATCTTGGAAGAGGCCCATCAACAGGTGAATGGATATGGAAAATGTGCTACCTACACTCCAAGCGGTACCACTCTGCCATGAAGATAAAACCCAGTTGCTGGGAAGAAACTGGATGCACCTTGAGACCACATTGTTAAGTGAAATAAACCAAACATACAGGCTTAAACATCATATTGTCTCTCTCACATGACAAACTCGGAATAAAAATAAAGAGCAAAATAAAGATAATAGGGAGATGGGTCATTCTTAAAGGGGAAGGGAATCAAGCGAGGGAGGAAGGAGAGAGGGAGGGAGGAGAAGGAGGCGTAAGGGATGAGAGGAAGTAGCTGGGATGTGCTGGGCGCACGCACCATCTCCACGCAAGGAAGGCAGGCGCCATGTACGGCAAACACCTGCCAAAACAGGGCGCGAGGGGAGGCGAAGGGCATGAAAACGGAATCCGGATGTGTTCTGTGCAGGAACTGACTTCCCACAAGGAATGTAGACATTTTATACTGCACACATGTACTAATGTACTAAAGTAACAAAAGGATGGCTGGGTCGAGACATTCCTGAGTCTGTGATTTATGCATTTTTTATTATGTCATATTGATTAGACAGAGACACAAGGAGAAACAGAGCCAGAGAGACAGAGACTAAATGAACAAAGATCAACAGGGCAAATATCTGAGGGGCAGAATCACCATCCCACCCTTATTGGATACACGCAGGTAGATTTTCAACACCCGGTGCATACTCTTTCTTGCTTCCAAGTAACATCACATCAGAGCCTAGAAAACATGAATCCTGAGTCCTCAGGCCAGTTTGGGTTAAGAATGGGTTCTACTATTGCTCTGCCAAACGACTCAAGCAGAATTATCCCAGAGGAGATGTAGAGAGGAGTCAATTAAGGGTTCCCCTCTGGGTTTTCTTGTTCTTTCACTTTGATCGCGTTGCACCGACAGATGTGCAGGGCCTGCAGCAGCCCCACCCAGGTAGGCGCGTGCGCCTCTTCAGGAGGAAGAAAACTGGCTGTGGGTCTTCCCAACACAGCACTGCCAAAGATGGGGAGACGCAGAAATGCAGGCATGGACAGGCCAGCGCTGCCGCATGACTGAGTCCAGGAGACTCAGCACTGCTAACTTCCGAGGACCGGAAATGTGAGCCCAAGTGCTGCTCATTCACGGGAAATTAGGTAAAGAGAATAAAAGACCAGGCAGGGGAAAGAGGTACTATTCCCGTGAAAACATGTGTTGGAAACACCAAGAATTGCTACTTCTCTCTTTTTTGTTTTTTAAGTGACAAAAGCTCTGCATGTTTCCTTGGTATGGTGTGATAATTTGATCTCTGTATGCAATGTGCAATGCACAGATTAAGGCAATTAGCACACCCATCTCCTTCAGTATTCATCATTTCCCTGTGTTAGGAGCCTTTGAGCTCCTCCGTTTTAGTTCTTTATAAAATGTCTGGAAAGTTGTTATAAACTGTAGTCGCCCCACAGCAAGCTCAGCGCTGGAACCCGTCCCACCTATAAAGCAGGGTTTTTGTTCCCGTCTGCTTTCTTGGCCACCTCCTTTCCTCCACTGTCAACTACCAGACTGTTCTGGAGTGAATGACTAACGGAATGCACGGCTTGGTCAGTTGTCATCTCTGTCATTGCCACTGTTACCGTCCTCCTGCAACTGGAAGTCTGCCTGAGGCTGCCAACGGTGGGAATGGTGCCACTCCTGCCCCGAGGAGCATCTCCCAGCTCCGCAGCGATGGTTCTGTCCCGAGAACAGGAGTGATTACCAACGGCCAGGGGAGAAACAGCAAGGAAGCCGTGCAGCCCCGTGGGCCGGCGGGGCCCTGTCCGCTGGGGAGAAGCAGGAAGCCGCCTCCACCTCCCACCCACTCTGGCCCCGACCCCACAAGCAACCGGACCGATGCAGGCTGAGAGGATAATAACTGAAGGAGGGAAGTAACCTGACATTTATGTTGTTTGATTGACTTCGCAAGCCTGGGGCCTGCGGTCTGAGCAACTATTTAGAGGATAACAATATGCAATATAGTAGCCGTTGTGGGTTTCCTACTGTCCTAAACCTGTTTTGTTTTGTTTCATTTTACTGTTCTTTTTTACTCTTTAAATTTTTTTTTTAAAGCAGTGATTAGAGTGTTATGCTGCTGGGACTCGTTGTGTTCACGCAAGCCTGCGTGCCAAACCTTCCGCGCTTTCCTGTTGCTTCCCCACATGTCCAAGTTGCTACTTTTGCTGCCTTTTTCACTCCGTACTTTCACCTTCCTCCAGATAAAGTATAAGAATTTTCATTTGCATAGACAGTCCAAGGCACTGTCCCCGTCTGAACCAAAACATGCATGAAAATAAAACACATATAGTGATGATTTGAGACCCCTCCCAGAAGTGACTGATGATACATCAGATGTTGCATCATTAGAAAACTACAGAACAAAAGCCACTGCCACGTTGGTTTAGTTGAAAAAACTTTGCCTGGGTTGCATAGACTTGAGGTATGACACAAAGTCACACCCGGGGAGAAGATAAAACAGAAAAGGAGAAAGAACTTGGAGTTATCACTATGAGAGAGACCCCTGAGTCAAGTGCAGAGCTTTTATAGCAGCAGGGAGCTGTGCCAGGGACCTCAGGAGAAGATGTCTTATGCTTTCTGTCCTCACGCACGACTTCTTACCTTAGCATCAAAATATGGGTATCAGTAGGAGTGAAAAGGCAGCTCCATTCACGTCACTGAGCTAGTCAACAGCAGGGGGCGCAGAGAAGCATTTGGGAAAAGGTGATTTTGTGACAGTAACATACTGATTTTGCTTCCCCCTGCCTTTCTTCTGCTTCTTGCCCTTCTGCTGTGTTCCAAGCCCACCCACGGCGTTCAGGCATATTATCCACTTCCTGAAAAACTTACCTGAAGTGTTTGTTCTGCAAACAACAGAGAAATAACATAATTGCCGGTGTCTTCACCGGCTCACAGCCCACTCACCCAGCCCGGCTATAAAGGAGCCTGCGGCCGCCCAGCCTCCCGCCGTCCTCCCTCCAGACATGGAGCCGCGGTTCTTCCCCCTCGCAGCCGGCCTTCTTCTTGCGGCACTGCTCTTCCCAGGTAAAGCCGGCAGGTGGCCCGGACCCGGGAGCCAGCGCGCTCCACAGTGGCCACCATGACACGCTGTGAGGTGCATTTTCCTGATTGGATTTGGGACCAAAGCCTCTGAGATGAAGTCCCAGACACTGTGCTGCTTGCACCGGGTTCCCAAGGGGGAGGGTCATTCAGCAGACTCTGTTTTCTTACTTATCTTAACATTCCTGTTCTCACCATAGCAAAGATTTCAACGACTGCTTGGGTGTTGACAAGGGCAAATGCCCTACACGGCTCAGACAAACTACTCAGACTCACCATTCCCTGCATACAGCATCCACCTTTCTCTCTCCCTCTCTCCCTCTCTCCCTCTCTCCCGCTCTCTCTCCCCCCATCCTTTTCCTTCTGCCTATACACAAGCACACACAGCTCACACACAAGTGTGCACGCACACAATTAACACTGCGCCTCCTCCACCGGGCCCCTCCCACGGCCAGGCTTTCCTGCCCCTCAGAGATGCCTCGTCCTCCTGGCTCTGAACTCCCCTGCTGTGCACTAACCTTCCCGCAGGGTGGCCTGGAGTCCACACTCTTGGTGATGCAGGTTTGGAGGCGCCCAGCAACCCCCAGGAAGGATCTTCTGGACAAGGAACAAACAGGTCTCTATTACACCAGCGAGTAAAGCGCTACCTACCACCGCGCACTCCCCCTTTCCCTGGTAAGTCACACGCCCAAGTGCGGGACATGTTGCTCCCCTTTGGAAATGCTGAATGAAGGGAAGCGTGATGGGAAGGCGTCCATGCCGAGAGGGTAGGGTGAGCAGTCGGTGCTTGAGGAACACAGAACATGGGCAACTTGATCTGCTCAACCTGTTCCGGAAGCCCACGACATCTCTCAGCCTCTGCTTGGGCTGGGCCCCTGAGGGCAGCATGAGATATGAAAATACCATGGCACCTGAGATGAGGGATTGAAGCCACTTTGGTCATCTTTGATGTTGTCCACGCAGAGTAAACAGAGACAACTTTGGTAGATCGTTCTCTTCTTGCCGAGCTGGAGCTCTGTTCCTTTGGTCTTGAGGTCTTTCCTTCTGCAGCGATTTCCTAAACACCTGCTAAGGCCAGTGCCCAGGGAGGCTCAGGGACACCTGGGGAGATGGGGTCAAAGAAGAGACTGTGCTGCCAGTTGACTTGCCTGAGGAAGGAAGAGGCGATGACCAAGTTCCAGGCAGCCAGGAGGCTCTTCTGGACTCCACTGGACAAGCCCAAGCTCCTACCGTGACCCCAGCCTCCTGCCCAGGGATAGCTCCAGATTCACAGAGCCAAAAGAGACAGTGGTTTCAGAGTCACATCCTTAATCGCAAACTCACTGCATACCCTGAAACAAGGAAGTGTAATTCAGAAGCCCAAAGGACACAGAGGATGAGAGGGTCAAAGCCAGCACACACTCTCACTCTCTGGAACTCCTGTTTTATCTTAGCCGGGCCCCCGCCCCACTGGAATCGACCTCCAGTTGTAAAAGACTAACTGTAGATTCGCCTCCCAAGGAAAGAGAAAAACGAAATGCAGTTATTTCCCTACCAATATAAGCAGGCTGAATAATAAGAGTATGCTGTCGTGTGCCGTGTAGTCTAACAGCATCACGAGACAGGATTATTACTCCTGTTTGGTTAGCGATGGAGCTGAGGAGACTTAGAGGGACCAGAGCTATATGTCAGAGTTGTTTTAATAGTTTAGAAATTGAAGCCATGAGGTATAGAAAGACATTTTGTATTCACAGCCAACACCACCGTATCCTTTTCTTTTGTTAGTGTATGCTGGTGGTATGTAATTGTTACATGTATTGTAGGGAGTAGGTGGTACGTGTACATAAGCATCTAATTCTATTCATTCCCTTTCATCTCTCTCTCTCCTCCCTCATCTCTAGATCCCCTAGATCTATCTCCCTATTTCCCATTGTCTGTCTTTTCTTTTGCTCTTCAAATTGTTTCTGCTTTCGCCATCATGTCCTTAAGGGCTAAAATGCCCACTGCTTGATTGAGATAGTCTAAGGAGACTAATCCTGGGTATTTCTTTACACAGAACCTGAACCAAATTTCAAAATTGTCAACTGCAGAAGAAGTGAAGGCCATTGTCAAGAGTTTTGTAATTTTATGGAAACGCAAGTAGGCTACTGCTCTGCAAAGAAGGACGCCTGCTGTTTACGTGCAAAATGTTGTTAGCCTTGAAGTCCACGCTCCGCTGCTGGCCTGCTCCCCTAGACCTCTCCCTCACCACAGGTGCAGGAGATCTGGAGAAGTGACTTTGCAGGGAGGGGTTAGGCAATGCCGTTTTTGCCAGGCAATCTAAACATTTTATTGTGGTAAAATAAATGCCAAGGACTGCTTATGCAAGAACTTCCAGAAAGCAACTTGATTTGAGATGTACATCTTCCAAATTACACAGTTTGTTCTGATAGATGTGGCTGGAATAAATTTTCATAGAAAATAATTGAAATACTGTGTTCTCTTATTTAACAAATATCCTTGGTACCTTCTTTTTTTGAGCATTAACAAATGTAAATTGGAAATATGAATAAGATATGTAGGGAGAGAAATATCTAAATATATAAAAATAATACAAGGCTATGTTTACTCTAATGTGGATAATATTCTAGCAATTATGCAGCAGGTAAATATAAAAGAATTAACAAACCATTCTTAGAAAAATTTGGTAAGAACTTTATAGGATGACTAGGAATTTGCCAAAGTGGAAGAGTGGGTAAAGATTTCAGAAGGTTCAGTTTATAGAAAGTTTGGAGACACAAAAGCATGGCTGGTTAAGGAAATGGGGGGACATCCACTGTAGCTTCAGAAGAGAGAGGTTGTTCTACAGTAGCAAGTGAGGCTGTTTAAGAAATAATGTGGGGTGTGAAGGCGAACAAACTACACAAAATAATTTAGGAAGCCAGAGAAGAGGAGCTCCTGAGAATAGCATGATAAGAGTTTCAGTTTTTGAATGTTCGTTCTAACAACACAATTAGGAATAGACTGCAATTGCATGAAATTAGAGACAAGAGGAATAAGGGTTGGTTGCCATAGTCAAAGTTCAAGGACATCCATCATGACTAAAGCAGAGATAA